>CM042395.1:19174460-19451960 GCA_023634145.1 Thymallus thymallus | reverse complement strand
ATCAGACTATAGCCTGATATACAAACCATACACAGATACAATCCCCCTCCCAACCCCTCAAAAAGTCTGCATCGCATGGTTATTTATCAGACGCTCATCTTAATTAATCCCGAGTGGCGCAGCGGTCTCAGTGCTAGAGGCATCACTACAGACCCTGGTTCGATCCTGGGCTGTATCACAACCAGCCGTGATCGGGAGTCCCATACGGCGGCACACAATTGGCACAGTGATGTCCGGTTTAGGGGAGGGTAGGCCGTCATTGTAAATAAGAATTTGTTCTTAACTGACTTGCCTAGTTAAATAAAGGTTAAATAAAATAAAAAAAGTAACCACAAGAACAAGCTCAAGGCATCAGAACACTGGGAATAATACCCATTCCGACTGGCATCATCAGTATTCCGAACACGGACACCGATTTCTCCAATTCAGCTCTCTCAGGAACTTGAGCTCTCTGGGATGGAGGAAGTGGATTAGTAGGAAAGAGGGAGGAGGAGGAGAGTAGGAGGATATTCTGTACAACTCAGCTATATGCTTTGGGCCCTAGGAGGAAGGAGGGAGGAAGACGGGAAGCAGGAAGAGGTGAGGGAGAGAGGAGGAGGGGAGGTCCTGTACGTTTAGTGCCCTATTCCAAACTCATCACTAAGACCTTACTTCATCCATCATCAACTAGCCATCTCTGTCAAACATCAAACCCACATTTATCTATCCCTTCTCAGCAAGAATGATCCCTTTGCAATTTACAGTTTGTTGATAAGACTTACCACTGACTGGACATTTTTTTTTTAATATTATTATGTTGACAATGTACCTCGAAAAAGGCAATAATTATTCCTAACCATGTCTTGGTACCGTGGTGTATGTGTGCATAATGTTTAAATTGATCTCCGTAATGTTGATTTGAAGAATCAGTCCAATCGATGAAGCGGAACTACATTTTGTAGTACCGGCAGGAATTATTTCCGAGCCGTACCGGAAACCCTCAGGGTGACATTTCACAGCAGGGCACAGGCATGAAGCCATGGGATTGCTGTTAAATTGAAGCCCTTTTCCAAATTGGAGTTTATATATGTTTTATCTGTAACGTTAGCCTCGTGGGTGTAATAATAACGGAATGGCCGCGTGGACCTGCCGAGTTCTTCTCTACAGAGGAGCACGTGTGCTAGCGGTGCGAACCGGAGCGGTAGCAGCAGCCGACAGGTAACACACTAGCAACGGTCTATCTAACGTTACCTGTAGGCTCTACTTTAGCTAACGATGCTGTAGTTATTGTGACAGATAGTTAGCGAGCTACTGCAGTTTTGGTGGCAGACGGCTAACTAGCTGGCTACTAGCTACTGTAGTCAGTTAGTGAACTAGCTTTGTAGTTCTAGATAGTCAGTACTGTAATTTAGGTTTGGGACACAGAATCGGGACTCTCAATGTTGTCCCAAAACTAAATAGTTGGCTGATGTGATAGCCAACAGTGCCACTGCCTACGGAATCCCAAGTGAAACGGATAGTTAGCTAGTTAACTCAAATTACTTAAATTGTTAACGTTAACTACCCTGGAAGTAGTTTATGGACATTAATCCGCTTTGGGTTTATCTAACTAACGTTACCTAGGTAGCCGCTATCCAACTGCTATCTCTTACCCCGTTCTAACCAAAACCAATGAAAGTCAATTCACCTTAATCATCTCTTTCTACAGTGGTCTCTTTCAGAGTGTTCGGACAGTGAAGACCACAACATGGTGGGAGGAGCATCTGACAGAAGATAATAAATCATATATGAGGTTCGTCGCGTGTGTGCATGTGTATTCCACCAATATACTGGAAGTACTGTAAAATATATGTAATGTAATTATTGACATAATTGTGTTCTCGCATATTTTCCAGGAAGAGTATGGGAGAGGAGTATAATCGACAGATAGCTGCTAAGCTCCACCCACTGAAGGACGAGCCCTGGCCCAGACAAGAATGGACAGAGGGTGTGTGTGTGTGTGTGTTCACTTTGTGTGGTGTATGAGAGTTGTTGGTTTTCGTTTGTGCTTGGGTGGGAGTATTAATTTGTGTGTTCATTCAGAGAGTCGGCGAGTAGGGCTGGTTGCAGTGAAGTTGGGCATGGCCCCAGTCTGGACCAAAGCAGGAGAGAGACACGTGGTGACAATGCTGCAGGTAACACACACACACACGTACACGCATGACACCTCACACACACGGTCACAATCTCACACATACACAGTCAAACAAAAGTCACTGGTGGTGGTGTGTGTTGTAGGTGCAGGATTGCCATGTGTTGAAGTACCTGTCTAAAGAGGAGTATGATGGACACACTGCCGCCCTAGTGGTGGGAGGGAAGAACGCATCGCCCTTCTACGTAAGTTCAATGGCACATTGTTACACTGCTAAAGCCATACTGTATAAAGTAGTTATTTGACCCTTTCTCTTTGTCATACCCTCTCTCCTTTTTCTTCCCGCTTCTTTCTCTCTCTTTCTCTCTCTCTCTTTTCCCCCTTCTCTCTCTCTCTCCCTCCCTCCCTCCCTGTAGAAGACAGATGAAGAGATGGAGATGTTTAGGTTGGCTGGAGTTCCTCCCAAACAGAAAGTCACCACCTTTAAAGTCTCTGACAATGCTATCATCAAACCAGGTGTATATACACACAGACTATACGAACACACACCACCATCATCAAACCAGGTACACACAATAGGAGGATGGCTCATAATAATGCCAGGAATATATGGAAAACATGTTTGATACCATTCTATTCACGCCGCTTGTGGTCCACGCACACACTCACATCTATACACACACACACAGACTATACGAAAACACACACGCACACACACATTCTAAACACACAGCCATCATCAAACTAGGTACAGAATCCAACTACACTGTATAACCCTAACCCTCTCTCACCGTGTGTCTCCACTCCAGGCACTCCTCTCTACGCAGCACACTTCCGTCCAGGACAATATGTAGATGTTACAGCCAAAACGTGAGTTATGTCTCCCCGCCCTCATCTCTCTCTCTGTCCGTCTCTGGAGAATTGTTCAATTTCTAGAATTCTTCTTTGTTCTCAAATGTTTGTGTGTGTAGTATTGGTAAGGGTTTTCAGGGGGTGATGAAGCGGTATGGTTTTAAAGGCCAGCCAGCGTCTCACGGCCAGACCAAAACACACCGCAGACCTGGAGCCTCGGGACCTGGAGGGGTAAGAGACACCATTGTTGACTGTTTAAACGTTTGGGGAACATACTACATCTAAATAAATATGTAACATTTCATTCACACACTCACACCTAAACACTACACATACACTGACTAAACTGTCTCTCTTCAGGATCCAGCCAAAGTCTTCAAAGGGAAGAAGATGCCAGGCATGATGGGAAATGTGTTTGACACTGCCCACGGCCTAAAGGTACGCACCCCAACCCACTACCACACACACACACACTCTGAGTCTATGTAAGCACCTTCATGGATAATCGGAGTAGTGTGAAACAGATTCTCTTTAGTTGTCCCATTCTGAGTGCTTGCCAAAACCCTTTATGTTGTCGTCTAACTGGTCCACAACACCGACAAGCAATATCTTGCACCAACGTCCGACTCTTCTCTCTCTCTCTCTAGGTATGGAGAGTTAACACCAGGTATAATGTTATCTATGTTCACGGCTCCGTCCCTGGCCACAAGAACTGTTTACTGAAGGTAAGACATACACACGCATTTGTCCATCACAGCCAGACTTACCATGCTCCTAGGTGCTCTTCTATTGGTCTGTTTATCCAATCATATGGTTTTATAAAGTTACTCACATGTTGTTTATCCAATCATATGGTTTTATAGTTACTGACATGTTTGTCCAATCATATCGTTTAGGTGAGGGACTCTAACCTACCGACTTATGTGGAGAAGAACATCAACCCTCCATTTCCAACGTTCTTCTGTGAGGAGGACGAACAACTGTCTGAAGACTTGTACGATGAAGACATGTTCATACACACACAGCCCTCACTCACACTCTAAGGTACAAGCACACATACACAATCATACAGAGCCCTAACTCTTACACACAGACATACACACAATATCATATAATTGTTATAGTGACAAACTGTGAAATGTAGGGTTAACGTCAAATGTTTAAATGTTTTCTAGCCACACCCCTCTGTAGTCATGTCATATTGTGTCTGGGACATTAAACATACTTTAGTAGAAATACGTTTATTTTTCATGATGTATCTTCTCACTCTCTCTCTTTCCCTCTGTCACTCTTTCACTCTAATGACCAGAGTTCAGTCATCCCAGTTTCCAAAACCATAGTTACCAGAGGAGTGATCTAAGGGTCCCCCAGAGAGACAAACTGAACAGAAGAGCCAGGAGAGGGGGAGAGAGAGAAAGGAAGATGGAAGGAGGGTCGGGAAGCTGACAGATGGAGAGAGGCAGGGAGGGAGAACATTGGAGAGGGGGAGGGCTGCAGAATCACAAAGGCTGACATTTGTGTGAGGGAATGGGGGATAAACGAGAGGAAGATGACAGACAGGGAGGAGCACGGGAGAGGCAGGAAGAGAGGAGAGGAGATAAATGAGGACATTAATGTTGCAGCAGAACCACAGAGAATATGGGGGGTTAGTGGCTGGTGTGTTTTGAAGACACTATAGAATAGGCTTTATGAAAATTGTAAATATTGTTATTCTGACTGACTTCTATGAGAGATCTCTCCTTTCTTACCTTCCACCCTCCGCCTGTTTTATGTCAACATGATTATGTTCTGGAGTTTTATTAACGTCAATGATTTCCCCATGATGTCCTAGAACACTCTCACACACACACACAGCCTCTGAAACTGGAATGTTCCATTTAGAAATGTTGGTTCTAATTATTCTGCACAACAGGCCTCCCCCACATCTCTATCTAACCCCCCATCTGTCTCTCCCCCTTTCCCACCACCTCTTCCTGACTCTCTTTTCCTCTCTCCCCCTCCTTCCCTCTCATTTTCCCCTCCAGTTCTCTTAGCCTCTCTGCTTGGCTTCTGTCAACTGATGAGCTTTAATGGGACAGACATTCATTTTAATGTGTGTATACTGCAGACAGAAGCTGCACTGCATTACTGCAGAGCATCCGACTACTGTACTACAGATAGACACACTATAATAGATAATCTATGACACTATAATATCTAGATCTAAGTATATGATACTTTATGACGTAGTTTACACCTGCTACTAACATGCGGCCTGTGGTCAGATCATGGGCGCATTCGTTTATATCAGGGATTTTAACAGAAGGGTGTGCATGGGCGCCCCTGTGTGTGTGTGACAGTCTGACCTTTTTGTCTTGATGGATGTAGTCTGATTCTGCTGCCTCCACATTATGGATATTGTATTTTGATTACTGAAACACTTGCACTCTATGAACACACTAATGCTGACTTGGTCAGCATGTAGTAGATTAAGTGTTTGTGATTGGCTGATTCTGAGACATCAGCTGTTCGGCCAACACAGCACTTTCCCAGAGTTTACCGACCTGCTTCTATCTCCCTAGACAAACACACGTGCACATAAGTTAACTTCTGCTACGCCGTGTGTGTTGAGAGAGAGAGAGAGAGAGAATGAGCGCTGTGTGATATTAATAATTGAGTGTGTTATTTGAAGGAAGAAGCTTCTCTGATAAGAGACAGATAAGAGCAGGATGAGTAGCTGCTCAACATTAACCCTCTCACCAGTGAGACTGACTGAACCATCATGGATGACGAGAGGAGAGAAGTAGAATGAAACCTCTGACCTCAACCCCCCACGACTAGAACTATTCTGTGTTTTTATAATAATTAAACCTTGATTCAATGCAATACTCCCTTATTTATCAACAATAAGGTGGGCAGGACACAAGCCGTAACCTGGCAACTCTTTCTCTCTCAGCTAAAGGCCTTTGTGTCAGGTTAAATAGCTTTCCTTTAAGGTCAGGGAAGGAAATGTCATCCCTGTGTCTGTGCTAACATTCTCTTTCTCTCTGTCTCACTCTCTCACTCACACACACACAGCACGGCGCAGCAAGCATACTCTGTCACACAAACCTTATCTCGAGAGACTCTGGGCCAGAAGAAGACAGTTGACTTCACTTCCCTTAACACCTCTCTTTCTTTCTCTCCTGTCTCTTTCCTCTATCTCTCTCTCGCTCCCCTCTTTCACTCTCTTCTTTCTCCCATCCCACCCCTCACACCCTCACCCTTGTAATGATTGGTTGACTTCCCGTTGTGAAGGTTTCCGTGACACCCTGAAAACTAGTGACATTTATTTACCCCGGAATCACAATCAACACACACATATACACCCCGTGGCACCACATGTCTCCCAGTTTGAGAACCGGTAGCACTGCTGGAGCTGACTGAAAACGACTCCATTCTCTACCACACCTGCATCTCTCTCTCACACACATTCCTGCATGTGCACATACACTCTCTTATGCACACACATGTACACACAAACGTGCACAAACACACACAGGTAAACAGTAAACATTGCAGTATACCTGGAGTCATTATCATTCTGAGCTACAAAGCATTGCAGTACTGCTCTTCTCTCTAATCTACTACAGTGCTCTAATTTAATATAGTGCTCTGTGCTCTTATCTACTGCTTTGCTCTGTGCTCTAATCTACTACAGTGCTCTAATCTATTATAGTTCTCTGTGCTCTAATCTACTATAATGCTCTGTTCTCTAATCTACTACAGTGCTCTGTGCTCTTATCTACTACAGTGTTCTTATCTACTGCAGTGCTCTGTGCTCTAATCTACTATAGTGCTCTATGCTCTAATCTACTATAGTGCTCTATGCTCTAATCTACTATAGTGCTCTATGCTCTAATCTACTATAGTGCTCTATGCTCTAATCTACTATAGTGCTCTGTGCTCTAATCTACTATAGTGCTCTGTGCTATAATCTACTATAGTGCTCTGTGCTATAATCTACTACAGTGCTCTAATCTATTATATTTCTCTGCTCTAATGTACTATAAGGCTCTGTTATCTAATCTACTACAGTGCTCTAATTTACTATAGTGCTCTTATCTACTGCAGTGCTCTGTGCTCTAATCTACTATAGTGCTCTATGCTCTAATCTACTATAGTGCTCTATGCTCTAATCTACTATAGTGCTCTGTGCTATAATCTACTACAGTGCTCTAATCTATTATATTTCTCTGCTCTAATGTACTATAAGGCTCTGTTCTCTAATCTACTACACTGCTCTAATTTACTATAGTGCTCTTATCTACTGCAGTGCTCTGTGCTCTAATCTACTATAGTGCTCTATGCTCTAATCTACTATAGTGCTCTATGCTCTAATCTACTATAGTGCTCTGTGCTATAATCTACTACAGTGCTCTAATCTATTATATTTCTCTGCTCTAATGTACTATAAGGCTCTGTTCTCTAATCTACTACAGTGCTCTAATTTACTATAGTACTCTTATCTACTGCAGTGCTCTGTGCTCTTATCTACTGCAGTGCTCTGTGCTATAATCTACAGTGATCTAATCTATTATAGTGCTCTTTCTACTGCAGTGCTCTGTGCTATAATCTACAGTGATCTAATCTACTATAGTGCTCTAATCTACTACAGTGCTCTAATCTACTACAGTGCTCTAATCTATTACAGTGCTCTAATCTACTACAGTGCTCTAATCTACTGCAGTGCTCTGTGCTCTAATCTACTACAATGCTCTAATTTACTATAGTGCTCTTATCTACTATAGGGCTCTATGCTCTAATCTACTACAGTGCTCTGTGATCTTTTAGAGTGCTGTACTGGAATGTGCTCTTATACGGTAGATATCTTTTTGTGTGTGCATGCGTGCGAGTGTGTCACGTGTGTACATGTGTTTGTGTCCTCTACACACACAGCATATACATTTGTCTGTTGAATTATGGTATCCCTGAACAGAATAAATCCTAACTGTTTTTCAATAATATAAGTTTTGCCGGTCACAACCATGGAACACACCTGACATCTAGTGGCCATGAGGAGAAATGCACTCATGTATCAAATGCTCATTCATAGTGGGACAATCATTTATATCAAATATCTGTATATGTCCCTGGCAGTAGGTTGTAATACACTTTATTTTAGACCAAAATAAGTAATCAAAGATCATCAAAAAGAAAAATATGAACACAAAGAATAAACCGGAACATTGCTGTAATACAACATTGTTAAGCCTAGTAACATGTTAATAACGATACATAAACAGTTAATAAGGCATGAATAAACCTGAATAAGTACCTTAGTAGCACCTCATTGATGCATAGATAAATTGCTCTGGTATTGGCACCATTGTTATAAGAAAGTGTGGTGTTTTGGTCAGGGTGTGGTTGATGTGGTCAGGTCTAGGGTGTGGTTAGTCTATGATTGAGATGTAGTTATGGTTTGGGTATATGGTTGGGATGTAGTCAGGGTTAGCTGTTTACGGTATAGTTAGACTATGGTTGGGATTTGGGTATGGTATGGTTGTGTTCAGAGGTTAGGGATTAAGACAGTGAGTAGGTGCTGATAGGGTTATTTTTGGCCCAGGAGAGGTGGGGGGAGGATGGGGAGGAGGGATAGCAGAGGATGGGTGAGGAGGGGGAGGGATGTAGAGGGACTTGGGGGTGAGGTTTGTCTGAGTGGGGGGCTCTGGAGCGACCCCTGGGTGTACGAAGCGGGGGGGAGGAGGGCTGGTAGGGCGGGTGATGGGGGGAGTAAGTGGAGGCAGCACTATGGTGGTGGGGGTGGGTGGAAGGATAATGGGAGGCGCTATGATGGGGTGGGGAGGAGTGGTAATGGGGTGAGGCATGATTAGGGGAGACAGGCGTTTTCTGAGGAGAGGTAAAACGGAGGGAGCTGTGATGGGGGAAGGAGGGGGAGGAGTGGCGATGGGGGGATGTGGGGGAGGTGTGAGAGTCATAATGAGGAGTAAAGTGATTCTGAGAGACCTGTGAGTCTTTAATGGGGTTATAGTTAATGTTAGGGTTAGACCTATTGGTATAGTTCCAGGTGGTCTTATTGGGCAGTATGTTGGGGTCAGAGTGGTTCCTAGCGGTAGCCATGTTGTAGTTGGGGTAGTTAGTGGTGGTAGTATTACTGGTAGTAGTAGAAGGACCAGTCCCCTTCTTGTAGAGGAAGACGTTGTAGTGCAGAGAGGGGCTGGCCTTGGGGCGGAGCTTAGCCTCTTTAGGGAGGAGCAACTGTAGACCGATGGTGACTCCATCCTGCTATAGAAATATACAGCGTTGAGTCTCAGAGGAGGATAGAAATAAGTTGAATAGACAGGGTATGTGAGAGAGGGAATGAAGAAAGGAGAAATGGAGAATGAGGGTTAAGAAAGAGAACAGGTTTGCATGTGTGACAGCTGATTCAGTGGAGGCTGCTGAGGGGAGGACAGCTCATAATAATGGCTGGAACGGATCGAATGGAATGGCATCACACCATGTGTTTGAAGTATTTGATACCGTTCCACTGATTCCACTCCAGCCATTACCATGAGCAGTCTTCCCCAATTAAGGTGCCACCAAATAAAACGAGAGCGAGAGAGAGTTATAGTACACTGAGTTGGTTTACCTTCATCCACCACTAAGGCTGTTTATTCATCTCCACTGCATCATTAGGTGTGTGTGTGTGTGTGTGTGTGTGTGTTAAAGTTTTAATAAAGCCATGCACAATCAGCCACAGAAAGCTGAGAGAAGCAGAGAGAGAGAGAGAACAATAAAGGTAGCGGGACAGGGCCATTCCAGGAACACACAGGGACTAGCTAAATTTAAAGTTTTATTTCAATAACTCTGGTTCCGATGCTACAATTATACATTCTCCCAAAAAAAGTACAAAAAACATGAAGTTCATCAAAGGGTTATAACCCACATCAATAAATATATCAATATTAGCAAGCCAGGCAACACAGTAACTTTACATGAGACCTATACATATTCGCTGAACCATATCAAACATCGAAGTATCTCAACAGTTTTTCTTATATTTCTAGTTAATCTTGTTTATAATGATTTCCCATAAAGAACTGTTTTAGTAGAAAACAGCAACGCATGCAGACAAAAAGAAGGGTAAAGATCTGAAATGGCACCCTATTCCCTACATAGTGCGCTTCTTTTGACCTGAGCTCTGGCCAAAAGTGGTGCGCTATAAAGGGAAAAGGGTGTTATTTTTTATGTAGACTTAAGGCGGACAGTGGGAGAAGGGAGGACAGCAGTAAAGGGTCAGAGATGAGAGCAGGGCATTGTGGGAGAGGAGAGTTTGTCCAGCCAGAGACAGTTTAGTCAAGGAAGAGACAGCATCGCCGCCATGTGGTCAGTAGTGGTGCAACATGTTGTTATGTAAGGGGTATGGTATAGTATAATGCAGTACAGTACAGTGAAGTATACCGTAGTATAGTTGTGTTAAGTCCTTTTAGCCCCTAGTGGAGTCAAGGGCCTCAACAGTCCCTCTCCAGGAACCCAGCTATAGTATAGTATATTTCTGCAGTATTATGGTGCCCTTTATGTGCATGGTGGTTTTACAGTAATCATAATTATTTAGTATATGTTGTTGGAGAGGGCGGAGTTTGCCTCCTTGCTATTTACCTCCTGGTCTGCGTTAGGGGTGTGTTCAGAGGAGTGGGTGGGGAGGTTGTTAACATGTTTCGGCGAATGAGAGTTGGCGATGTTCAGAGACTCCTCCCCTTGAGTGAATTGAGACTTAACAGGGTCCTCCATTTTCTGAGGGTCATCCTGTAGAACAACACACATTGACAAACACACGTTACACACACACACATTCATTAGACACACATACGTTACATCCAGTCGAGGCTGCTGAGGGGAGGACGGATAATAATAATGGCAGGAGCGGAGCATATGTAATGGCATCAAACACATGGAAACCAATGTTTGATGTATTTGATACCATTCCACCTATTCCGTTCCAGCCATTACAACAAGCGCTCCCCAATTAAGGTGCCACCAACCTCCTGTGAGACACACATACGAATGTCATACACACACTGACACATACGTTACATACACACTGACACATACGTTACATACACATTTAAACATACGTTACATACACATACATTGATTGTCTGATGGCAGACATATGAAGGTCGTGAGGACAGTACAGTAACTGGGTCAGATAGCAGCAACAAGCCATTCTTTACGAGTTAGAAAGTGTGTGTGTGTGTGTGTGTGTGTGTGAATGCATGTGTGTACTTGTGTATGCTTGTGTGCATGTGCCTGTGTGTCAGGGGAGTTCATTTGGGTTCACTTTGAATTCTGATTAAAATCAATAACCCTACAAATGTGTTGGGTGCCCTCCTTTGTGTCGAAGCCACAAATACCCTGTTTAAATCAATGTTGGTTTGTTATATGGAGCTGAAGATGGGGAGGCTGCTGTGTGGCTGAAGCAAAGGGACCAACATGACTAACCCTAATGCTGCTAGTCGGAAACAAGAATAAGGAGGAAAAGCCTAGAAGACAAAATGGCTTCCCTATCCACAGGGGGAGAGGAAGAAGCACTGTGGCCCGTAATGGCTGTCCTACCCCTGGTAACCACAGAGGAGATGAAGAAGCACTGTGGCCCATAATGGCTGCCCTACCCCTAGTAACCACAGAGGAGAGGAAGGAATACTGTGATGTTTGCCCAGCTGAACTGGAGGTTAGCTGGGTTACGTACAGGGTGCAGTTTCCTGCTTGGTAAGGTTAAAGCCTATCCGGCTGGGGAAACTGCCCATTGTTGTGGTTCTGCTTACCTGACGGTAAGGGTGTCTAGGCTTATACTCCCAGACGTAGCTGGTCTTCGCTCTCTGCAGGTGGAAACCACATCTTAAAGGAGAACAGTGGGTGTGTGTGTGCGTGCGTGTGTCTAGACTCATTCTACAGACAGACAGACTAATGGACTGAGAGACAAACACAGCTAGCCAGGGTTAGGGCTTAAGGTTAGGGTCAGTCAAATGTTAGAGGTCAGGGGTTATAAGTGAGGAGTTAGTTATCTGACAGATAATGTTGTCATAGTAAGCCAGATTGTGAGCATGGGGTTGGGGGGGTTGGGGGAGTCACACAGCTTCCTTACGTTGGCATGGGGACAGTCTTGCGCCGTGGAAACAGAGAAGCCATCTGTCTGCATCTCGCTGTGTGGACGGTATAGACTGGAGCGAGGGAAGGAGAGAGGAATAACAGAGAAGTGTGGGAGAAAGAGGGTTAGGGGAAGAGATGGATTTTCATTGATGTGACAAACGTGGCGTGTACACAGCCTTTTATACTATAAACATGAGTCCATCTCCATGATCGTTTAATGAATAAGCCCTATCTATCTCTCTCTCTCTGACTGTAAAGGTTAAACCCTCGGGCTGAACAACTGTATATAGGTCATCATGCTGTTTCAGACACGCACACATGCATGCCATGCACTGTCAGGCTGGCCTACTTTGAGCTGATGAACAGTTATTACAACTGCATCAATGTCTGGCCTTTCCTCACTAGTTATCACCATAACTATATCTGTATCTCTCTTCCCCTGTCTCTCTCAGACACACACTGACCTGCTTTTGCGGAGTCGCCTGTTCTCAATCCTGAGGCGGTGGAGTCGCTTGGCGAAGAAGACGATGATAATGATGAGTAGGATGGCGGTCAGAGAGGCCACGCCCACTACCACACACAGTACCTGGAAGTCTGTCACCACCCAATCACAACGAGAGCCCTTGTTCCACATATAGTCCTGGACATTACACCTAGTGGTGGGAGGGGGGGGGATATATAAACCATAGAATAGACAGACAGGCAGTAGAATTCAGGAAGTAATTGTCTCTAAAACAAACTGGTGTCCTGGGTTAGATCAGAAGTCTGTCCAATAATGAAGAGAGAATCAGCCTAGACTAGTCCTATAATAAGATCAACTGGATCAGAAAGGGTGTGTGTGTGTGTGTGTGTGTGTTTGACATGTAGAAGGGGAGGTTCAGGTTGGGTAAGGACATATTGACCCCCCCCCCCCCAAACACTTCTAATCCTTCAAGGACCCTGTTGAGAAGGCCTGTGGCCCTCATGTTTGTAAATGTGTGTCAGTGGGGTGTCTAGAATTCTAATTCTATCTTAAGAAATTTCCCCTCTGGGATCAATAAAGTACCTATCTATCTATCCTCTATTCTGGCTTTTGTTAGAAAGACACCAGCTGTATATTGTTCTTTAGTGTATAAACCACTAAGCGTCCCCACACCCCCAATTAATACACACGTGTACTGTAAATTGTTGTTTCTTTGCACTGATGATTGTGCAAAATTACCTGCAGAATGCTCCTATTCCCGTAGCGATGGTACAAACTCCTCTGTTGTAGCAGAAGTCAGGCTGTACGTCACACTGAGACACACACTCACCCCCGACCTCTGACCTCACAAAGCCCAGACCACACCCATCTGACCCCTGAGGAGGGGAAGGAGGAGGGGGGGATTGAGACTGAGACGGGGGCAGGGACTGAGAGGGTGGCTGGGGGTCGTCATTGTCAGGGGTAACTGAGGGGAGAGGGGAGCCAGTGAGCGATGGGTTTTCATCCTCCATGTCTGCCGGAGGGGTCAGGGTCGGCTCAGGGTCAAGGGTTGTATCTATGGTGGAGAGTTCGTCGTCGGGGGACAGGTAGTCGTAGAAATCTGACAGTGTCCAGGCTGTGGGGTCTCCTGCCCGCTGCTGCAGGGGCTGAGCTACAGCCGTCAGCCAATCAGAATCAGATGTGAGGTCAGGGGTCAGGGGGCGGTCGGGGTTATGGAACTCCACCTTGATGATATCATCTGAGCGTTCCTGAGATTCCCCGCCAGTTAGCTCTTCTCTGATTGGCTGATTGTCCTCTTCAGAGAATTCGAGGTGGGACTGTCTTCTATGAGAGGGGTCGCGTTTGGTGTCGCTAAGAGGAAGTCCAGCCCCTAGTCCTAACCCTAAGCCAATCAGCTCTGCTGAGTCATCACCGATAAGCACCGCCCTTTCTACAGCGGAGAAAGATGAATGGCTGTGCTGGACTTCCGTCCTGCTGACGCTGGCCAATGAGAGTTCTCCTGTCAGGTCAATCAGAAACAACAAACATCAGGACACACCCACACAAACACACACATACTGTGCATTCGGAAAGTCAAAGCAAAAACCAAGCCATGAGGACAAAGGAATTGTCCGTAGAGCTCTGAGACAGGATTGTGTCGAGGCACAGATCTAGGGAAGGGTAACAAAACATTTCTGCAGCATTGAAGGTCATCAAGAACACAGTGGCCGCCATCATTCTTAAATGGAAGAAGTTTGGAACCACCAAGACTAGAGCTGGCCGCCCCGCCAAACTGAGCAATCGGGGGAGAAGGGTGTTGGTCAGTGAGGTGACCAAGAAACCGATGGTCACTCTGACAGAGCTCTAGAATTCCTCTGTGGAGATGGGAGAACCTTCTAGAAGGACAACCATCTCTGCAGCACTCCACCAATCAGGCCTTTGTGGTAGAGTGGCCAGACGGAAGCCTCTCCTCAGTAAAAGCCACGACAGCCCTCTTGGAGTTTGCCAAAAGGCACCTAAAAACTCTCAGACCTGATGAAACCAAGATTGAACTCTTTGGCCTGAACGCCAAGCGTCACGTCTGGAGGAAACCTGGCACCATCCCTATGGTGAAGCATGGTGGTGGCAGCATCATGCTGTGGGGGAAGATTTTCAGCGACAGGGACTGGGAGACTAGTCAGAGCCCGGACATGAACCCGATCGAACATCGCTGGAGAGACCTGAAAAAAGCTGTGCAGCAACGCTCCCCATCCAACCTGACAGAGTTTGAGAGGATCTGCAGAAAGGAATGGGAGAAACTCCCCAAATACAGGTGTGACAAGCTTGTAGCGTCATACCCAAGAAGACTCAAGGCTGTAATCGCTGCCAAAGGTGCTTTTTATACATTTGCAAACATTTCTAAAAAACTGTTTGTGCTTTGTCATTATGGGGTATTGTGTGTAGATTGAGGGGGAAAAAACTATTTAATCAATTTTAGAATAAGCCTGTAACGTAACAAAATGAGGAAAAAATCAAGGGGTCTGAATACTTTCCGAATGCACTGTATACACACATAGGAGACAGACAACACCATCGCAATGGATTCACTTCGCAGCCATTATCATTCAAAATCCAGGCTAGCGGGACAGGAAGCTGACATGCTCAATTAAAATTAATTGAAAACTGCTCTCTCTCTCTCTCTCTCTCTCTCTCTCTCTCTCTCTCTCTCTCTCTCTCTCTCTCTCTCTCTCTCTCTCTCTCTCTCTCTCTCTCTCTCTCTCTCTCTGCATGGGAAACATATGTTTCCATTGCCAAAGCAAATAGATTATAAACAAAAGTGAAATAAACAAAAAAAATGAACAGTAAACATTAAACTCACAAAAGTTCCAAAATAATAAAGCCATTTCAAATGTCATATTATGTCTATATACCGTGTTGTAAAGAGGTGCAAATAGTTAAAACACAAACTACGCTCTCTCTCTACACTGTGAAGCAGAAGCTGTGTGTCAGTGAAGTGCTCAATTAAAATTAATCGAAAACTGCTCTCTCTCTCTCTCTATACTGTGAAGCAGAAGCTGTGTGTCAGTGTGGATTAGGAGCACTGATGTTCTAACATGCTCTACTGACCACAGATTAAATTAGATTAGGATTACAACTACAGCTATAGGTTAAACACTGACACCACAGGAGAGGAGAGGAGAGGAGAGGAGAGGAGAGGAGAGGAGAGGAGAGGAGGAGAAATGTATGGACATGCCACTAAACATACAGTTTGTCACCATAGTAACAGATCTGTAGCCATAGAAACAGGGCTCTGACTACGGTAACCAGGTTGGCTTGGCTGTGATTGGTCAGAGCTCAGTCCCAGCAACCTCTCCTGGCAGGAGAGCACGAGATCATGGGTAGCTATACCGGTTGGCCACTAACAGACACACACACCCAACACACACATAATATGAGTGTGTGCGCTTGTGTTGACACTGATACATTGTGACAATGTTGCTCTCTGGGGCCACAGGGCAGATGGACAGGGTGAGTCCACACACATTCCAATACACAGTACACACACACACACATACACAAACACACAGGTCATGCAATTCAAGTTCCTTATCTCTTCTACATTGTCTGATCAACTCCAACTGTGTTTGTATTTGTGATTGCGCGCACACGTGCACGTGTGTCAGTGTGTGTGTGTTTATGATTTGGAACAGCAGTTGCCCATTGGATAAACAACATCAGTGATCAATAAAGAAGCTATCAGCTGATCGATTACACTCTGTGATGACCAATAAAGAAGATATCAGAGCCAGAGTTCATCACTAGCAGTAATACACAGGAAAATAACCTCAAAAATTCCATACTATATTCCAAAGTCAGTGACACACTCAGACAAAATAATTACCTGCTGAAGATAATAGATTAATACACTCTCTCTCTCTCTCTCTGTCTCTCTGTCTCTCTCTCTTTCGAGTCCACATTTCCAGACGTTTGAGGTGAAATAGTGAACATGCATACAGAGACACAAACACACACAGCAGTGTTCTTACCGTGAGCAGACAGAGAGAGGAGGAGAGACAGCATTAACGACCAACTCCACGACCGGCTTTCCCAGCGCGCCATACCAACGTCCTCCGACAAACACACACACACACACTGACACAAACCCCGCTACACACACTAGTACACACCCCAATGCACCCTGACACACACACCAGACCCAGTTGCTCAGCAGCACAGACTCCTTCAGACGTGGAATGTGTGAGTGTGTGTCTGTCTGTGTGTGTTTGTCTGTCAGTGTGAGTGTGTGTAGCAGTGGTAATCCAAGGATAAATCCTCTCTGTGTTCAGATCTGTTGCCGGTGAGACATGGCTGCTCTGTCTGTGGTTTGGGCTTGTTTTGTTCCTCTGTCGGTTTAGTCTGTCCTTCCCTCTGTGTGTTGGTTTAGTCTGTTCCTCCCTTAGCAATTTAGTCTGTTCCTCTGTGTGTTGGTTTAGTCTGTTCCTCCCTCTCCAATTTAGTCTGTTCCTCCCTCTCCAATTTAGTCTGTTCCTCTGTGTGTTGGTTTAGTCTGTTCCTCTGTGTGTTGGTTTAGTCTGTTCCTCTCTCTGTGATTTAGTCTGTTCCTCCCTCTGTGATTTAGTCTGTTCCTCCCTCTGTAATTGAGTCTGTTCCTCCCTCTGTGATTTAGTCTGTTCCTCCCTCTGTGATTTAGTCTGTTCCTCCCTCTGTGATTTAGTCTGTTCCTCTGTGTGTTGGTTTAGTCTGTTCCTCCCTCTAATTTAGTCTGTTCCTCCCTCTGCAATTTAGTCTGTTCCTCTCTCTGTGATTTAGTCTGTTCCTCTCTCTGTGATTTAGTCTGTTCCTCCCTCTGTGATTTAGTCTGTTCCTCTCTCTGTGATTTAGTCTGTTCCTCCCTCTGTGATTTAGTCTGTGCCTCTCTCTGTGGTTTAGTCTGTTCCTCTGTGTGTTGGTTTAGTCTGTTCCTCTGTGTGTTGGTTTAGTCTGTTCCTCTGTGTGTTGGTTTAGTCTGTTCCTCTGTGTGTTGGTTTAGTCTGTTACTCCTTTAGTGCTCCTCTGGGTTTCTTTCTGTTAGCGGCTCCCATTACCCTGAATAGAAGAGAGGTCCTCCACTCGAGAGACACACACACACACACACACACACACACACACACACACACACACACACACACACACAGAGAGAGACACAGACAGACAATGCTGACTGGATTCTGATTGTAATCACCCGGTGTGAGACGGCAGACGCTCTCTTAAGCCTTTGTGACTGTGATGTTGTGTGGCACTCGCGCTGTGTATGACACTGTGTGTGTGAAGCTGTGTGTTTGACGCGTGAGGGGAAAACGGTGTCAATGTGTCAGTCTACCGACTGTACTACCCTCTCTCCCTCTCCCTTACACCACTCCCCATTTTCTCCATCTTTTTCTTCTCCCCATTTTTTCCGTAATCGGTGTGTGTGTGTGTGTGTGTGTGTGTGTGTGTGTGTGTGTGTGTGTGTGTGTGTTACGGGGGGTGAAGGGGGTTGAAATGGGGGGGGACTCTTTAATCCTCTTAGAGATTTGGGATGTCGGGGTTCCAGACAGGGGCAGCTGCTTCTCTCACCCCTCTCTAACCTCAACCTTAACTCTCTCCTTCCTTCCTCATCCCTTCCCCCTCTAACCTCCCTCCATACCGCTCTCCTTCCTCCCCCATCCCTTCCCCATCCTCACTCCATACCTCTCTCCTTCCTTCCCCCTACTTCCCTTCCCAGTCCCTAACCATTACCTGTAAGTTTTCAGGTCTCAGGCAAGGTTACTTGGTTCACTTAACCATCTCCTCTACACATGCACACACACAAACACACATCAAACACACACACCTATTGTCCCTAGTACAGCGGTGGGGAGAGAGGAGAGAGAGGTGGGGGGAGAGAGGTAGGGAGAGAGGAGATAGAGGTGTGGGGAGAGAGAGGAGAGAGAGGTAAGGAGAGAGAGGTGGTAAAAAAGGGAAGATAGAGTATGGAGAGTTGAGTGAGAAAGGGGGGAGAGAGGAGGGAGAGGGGGGAGAGAGAAATTGGTAAGAGAGGTGGGAGAAAGAGAGGAGAGAGTGTGGAGAGATGAGAAGGGGGAGAGAGGGTAGAGGGGAGAGTGTTCACTGCCAAACAGAGCAGAACTAAACTGCCCCCCCCCCCCCACACACACACACACCACATGCATGCACACATTCACTAATAACATTAAAACAGAAAGAGAGACTTTTTAGAGAAAAATGGAGACAGAGAGATAGATAGAGATAAAGAGAGACTTACTGAAAACCAGCATGTACAGTATGGCACACCTTAGTGTGTGTGTGTGTGTGTGTGCGTGTGTGTGTGTGTGTGTGTGTGTGTGTGTGTGTGTGTGCGTGTGCGTGTGCGTGTGTGTGTGTGTGTGTATTTAAACACACTAAAAAGGGTCATACACACACAGCTATATTGCTGCATATTGCATACTTGGGAGAGTCTAACCAACAGCACTTTAAGACAACTGCATGGCTTAGTCTGTGTGAGGGTCAGATCATCTAAAACTCTAAGAGTTCTCACCTTTTTTCTGCTACTTGCTTTCTGCTACTCTGAGTTGCAGTTACTCTTAGAAGGGAATAGAAAATGTGACAACAAAGCCTGACCAGGGAAATGGCTTTATTCACAGCATGCAGCCCTGACACTTGTTTTGTTGTACAGCGAAAGGATGTGGCTGGAGAAATGTAACCACTCTCAAATTCATAGACAGAGCTATGGATGCAAGAACCGTGTTAATCATTTTTTAAATGGAGTACAACTAAGCTTTGGGTTGTGAGAGTGTAAAACAGTAAAACTAAGCTCATGTGACTTTTGTAAGTTATGTTCTTCTAGAATCAATTGCTAGATATCATTCATTTAAAGTCCAACAATGGATTTAAATGGCATTCTCTGGATTTATGGTGCTTTCAAAACAACTGGGAACTCTGAAAAAAACAAGGTTGCATCATGATGACGTCATTGATCTTCAGGTCATAGTTCTAGAAAGGTTAGATTTACAATTCCGAGTTGGATGACCGTTCAAAACGTATTTTCCCAGTTGGAGCTTGTTTATTCCCGAGTTCCCAGTTCTCTTGAACTCACTGAAGTCAAGTTTTTGCAGTTCCCGAGTTAACATTAGTTTTGAGCGCGGCACAAATCATGAATGAATGAATGTTAATCATTTTAAACTCGGAAAAGAGCCTCTTAATACCAGATTTCAGACCACATAGCCACTTCACTGAATAGCAGGCTAGTGATTGCTTGGCAATGCTTGCAGTTAGCCACTGTCACTGATTCCTTCCAAACCACTCATTGTTGAATTTGCAATCTCCAACTTGTTGTGTAATGTTTATGTCCAATTGCCGATGTTTTCATGTTAACAAACTATAGTTTTGGCAAGTCGGTTAGGACATCTACTTTGTGCATCTCACAAGTAATTCTTCCAACAATTGTTAACAGATTATTTCACTAATAATTCACTATATCCCAATTCCAGTCGGTCAGAAGTTTACATACACTAAGTTGACTGTGCCTTTAAATAGCTTGGAAAATTCCAGAAAATGATGTCATGGCTTTAGAAGCTTCTGATAGGCTAATTGACATAATTTTAGTCAATTGGAGGTGTACCTGTGGATGTAGTTCAAGACCTACCTTCAAACTCAGTGCCTCTTTGCTCAACGTCATAGGAAAATCAAAATAAATCAGCCAAGACCTCAGAAGTTTTTTTAGTAGACCTCCACAAGTCTGGGGGTTCATCCTTGGGAGCAATTTCCAAACGCCTGAAGGTACCACGTTCATCTGAACAAAACAATAGTACAAACACCATGGGACCACGCAGCCATCATACCGCTCAGGAAGGAGATGTGTTCTGTCTCCTAGAGATGACCATACTTTGGTGCGAAAAGTGTAAATCAATCCCAGAACAACAGCATGTGGAAGGCTACCCAAAACATTTGACCCAAGTTAAACAATTTAAAAGCAATGCTACCAAATACTAATTGAGTGTATGTAAACTTCTGACCCACTGGGAATGTGATGAAAGAAACAAAAGCTGAAATAAATCATTCTCTCTACTATTATTCTGACATTTCACATTCTTAAAATAAAGTGCTGATCCCAGCTGACCTAAGACAGGGCATTTTTACTAGGATTAAATGTCAGGAATTGTGAAAAACTGAGTTTAAATGTATTTGGCTAAGGTGTACGTAAACTTCCGACTTCAACTCTAGGTTCACAGTAAAAATGTATGGTGTAGCTTGGTTATGTATGCCGTTTCTGCCCCATGCACAAGATCAACTTTTCTATGTGACTTGTTACTGCTACATTAACATCAGCTAAAATTATAATTTTACAGTGTGTCAATGAAATTCAGATATTGAGTAGAATATACTGTAATTTACAACCCAGGTATTGCAGCAGTGCATTGTACACCATTTCAAGTGGTAGCACTTTCCACTTTGCCTTGGCCTACTGAAGCACACTGACTGATAGAGAAGATGAAGCAGTATTTACAGCCACATCCATATATGATTTGGTTTGACCTTTCAACCCAAATTGTTCTCAATTGATACATTTATGATGTAAAAATATAACATTTTACAGTGGCTAGTGAAAGTCTACGCACTCCTTGTACAGTCTTCACATTTTGCTGACTGCAATTTGTAACCCAGGGTTAGGTTTTCAGAAGATTACGGCAAGTTTTCTTCTAACTTTTTACCTGGGCTTTGCCCTGTTCATATTTCAGCAGCATCATGTTATGGGTATGCTTGTCACCATCAGGGACTGGAGAGTTTGTCAGGATCAAAAGAAATATGAAAGGTGCAAAGCCCAGGTAAAAAGTAAGAGGAAAACCCGCCTCAGTCTTCTGAAAACAACCCTGGGATAGTTTTAATTTTCAGCTGGATAATTATACTGAACAAAATTATAAAACGCAACATGCAACAATTTCAAAGATTTTACTGAGTTACAGTTCATATAAGGACATCAGTCAATTGAAATAAATTCATTAGGCCCTATTCTATGGATTTCACATGACTGAGCCAGGCCCACTTGGGAGCCAGGCCCACCCAATGGAAATGTATTTAACCTTTATTTAACTAGGCAAGTCAGCTAAGAACAAATTCGGTCTAGCCCGGCCAAACCCTAACGGAGCTGGGCCAATTGTGCGCCGCCCTATGGGACTCCCAATCACGGCCGGTTGTGATACAGCCTCTAGCACTGAGTTGCAGTGCCTTAGACCGCTGTGCCACTCGGGAGGCCTAAATGAGTTTTTCCCTAACATTGAATTATCTGGCAACAGCTCTTGTGGACCTGTGTAATGATCATGCTGTTTAATCAGCTTCTTGATATTCTTCTTGACAAAGGCTAAAATGCTCACTAACATGGATTTAAACAAATTTGTGCACAAAATTTGAGAGAAATAAGCTTTTTGTGTAAATAAGCTATTTCTGGGATCTTATATTTTAACATGGGACCAACACTTTACATGTTGCTGGTATGGGGTAAGTTGAGCCACAGGAATGGGTAAGTTAAGCCGCCTACAAATGTCTGTACTGAATGAAATATTACCACTACCTTTTAAAACCATGTCTATCTTTATTTCCCAAACACAATTCAACACAATCACAATCGCTTTTTGTCTTTTAATCATTTTAATCAAACATTATTAATATATTAGCCCGCACAGCTACAAGGATGCACGTTCATGCTAGATTTATAACATCATATTTGTGCTTATAGAGACCCCATATTATGTACATAACAATCTTAAAATGATATACTTTGGTTTAGATACAAGCATCATGAAACCTCTAACGCAATACATTTATTTTATTTAGATTTTTCTTTAATCTAAATTGCATACATTGCAAATTGCACTTTTTCCTTGTGGTTTCTTCCTTCACAGACTCCATGAAATGATGACCTCTTCCTAAATATTTGGTCAAATTATTCAATTTGTGTATGGTTTCTTAGAAACAAGTGTGAATCAATTGACCTCTTTTGCTCAACTTACCCCCCTCTCCCCATTTCTATGTCATAGAAATGTAATTCTATTTGAATGTGAAAATGGCATGCATTTGTTCCATTGGTAATGTGTTTTTAGTGGTCCATTCTTTCATTGTTTCATTACTTAGAGAATGCAGCTTTAGATACGGTGTTCAGCTGGATCATGTTCTATAAGGATTCTTTTTCTGTTTCAGTGAGGACACAAAAACTATGTTTAAGCTAATGGCAATTCTAACCACCATCTTCATATTCAGCTGGGGCTGATCTGTAATGTCATCGGCACCACCACAATTATGTGGATGGGTAGGATAGGTAAGTCCTGGGCATTGTTCAAATGATTCCTTCTTTCCTTGAAGTTATCACTCACCTGACAAGGTTAATTGGTGAAAGCACAAATTCTTATTTACAATGACGGCCTAGGAACAGTGGGTTAACTGCCTTGTTCAGGGGCAGAACGACATATCTTTACCTTGTCAGTACGGGGATTTGATCAAGCAACTTTTCGGTTACGGGCCCAACGCTCTAACCACTCGGCTACCTGCAGTAGGGTAGAAACCCTGCCTAGCTCATCATTAGAGGCTCCTCAGAGGAAGGGGAGGACCATCCTCAGTGAATCTCATACAAAATAAAATAGTGAAACATTTATAATTTTTTGATAAAACTGTACAATATACATTCACGTCACCAAATAATGTATTTTAACACACTGTTTTGCAATGAATGTCTACAGTAGCCTCAATAGCAGTCTCTTGGTTAGTACCAAGGTGTAGCTGGAGGACAGCTAGTTTCCATCATCCTCTGGGTACACTGACTGCTATTGTGGCTACGGTAGACATTCATTGCAAAACAGTGTGTTATAATAAATCATTTGGTGACAGTAATTGTTACAACTTCCGGAGGACGTCCTCCAACCTATCAGAGCTCTTGCAGCATGAACTGACATGTTGTCCACTCAGTAAAAGGGTCAGAGAATGGATCTAGTACTGAAAGCATAAGCTACTGCTAGATAGCACTGCAGTGCATACATTAAACATTTTTTAAAACTTGATTTAACTAGGCAATGTGGTGAGTAGTTGACTCAAAGAGAAAGACAATAGTTGAACAGTTTTTGTAATTAATTTCTTCAAAAAGGAAGGAGAAGCAAGCGAGAGAGAGATATTTAGTTGTATTTTACTTACTTAGCTAGCGAATGCAGCTAGCTAGTTTAGCCTACTCAAACACGCGGCTCAAACATAGAGAGGTGCTATATTAGCTAGCTGGCTATTGCTATCCAACACGGGAACTCTTCCAAGTCAAGGTAGGCTTTTGGTTTTATAAATGTATTGCCACCGGGGCCCACGGTGTAACTGTTAAACTGCTTGCTGTACACTGTACTGCATGATTTGTAGCAGGTTTACTAACGTGTTAGTTCTAGTAGCTATGTTGACAATTAAGTTAACTAATATGGTGACAACGATGCGAATTATACAACATGCAAAATAATCATGCTGTTTCTATGTGGCTGCTATGAAAGTGAACTGTGTTTGCGGGTGATCAGGGGTGTTTTCATTCTGCTGATTCTGTTGAAAATGGAAGCAAACGGAACAAAACTGTGATAAACATTTAGTACCTGAATTTGTCCAATAGAAACTCTCGTTTGCAACTGTTGGACTAATGATTACACCCTAGATCAGCAAGATGCAGGCAAGACTGTGCAAGGCGGTATTGAATGTGTCAGTCTGTCACCTTGATTACTCAAATCTTTTTCTCGACCTGTGCACCTACATTGTAAAATGTAATTCATAGGCTTGGTTGTAGCAACCTCATGATGGGTATAGTGAAAATTCGAGTGGCATGTATAAGACTAAACCTATCGATGTTACATTGAGCTGGGTGAATGGAATATGAATGACAGTCATCCAATATGCTTGCATCACTACTTTCATGTGCCTTAATAGCAAACTTGTATGCCATCTGTAAATATGAATAAAATTGTTAAATTACGAGCCTAGTTGGTTTAGCCACAGAAAAAAAGTCAGGAATCTTCCCGCTAGACAGGATTGGCTGAGATAATGGATGGGCAGGAGACAAAGGGCTGTGAGACATGGGTTTGATCCTAGACACATGAAAAGTGGGATGTATACGGAGGGTATGGGGCAACAGAAGACGAACAGCAGAGGGGCTAATGATCTTGGAGATGGAGAAATGGCCGATAAGTCGGGGGGAACGTTTGCAGGCCTCCACCCGGAGGGGCAGATCTCGGGTGGACAGCCATACCTTCTACCCGAGACGATACTGGGGAGCCGGGGTCCGGTGGCGGTCCGCTTGTTGTCGATACCTGGACGTGGTCTTGAGAATATCCGACCGGGCTCTCTTCCAGGTACGACGACAGCGGCGAACAAACATCTTGGCCGAGGGTATGCCGACCTCTTCCTCTTGCTCCAGGAAGAGTGGGGGCTGATAACCCAGGGAAAACTCAAAGGGCGAGAGACCCATGGCAGAGCATGGAAGGGTGTTGTGGGCGTATTTGACCCACGCTAGTTGCTGGCTCCTGGTGGTGGGCTTGGCGGAGACCAAGCAGCGTAGAGTAGTCTCCAGGTCTTGGTTGGCTCGCTCCAACTGGCCGTTGGACTGAGGGTGGAAACCGGAGGACAGGCTGGCCGACGACCCAATGAGTGTGCAGAACGCCTTCCAGAACCGGGACGAGAACTGAGGATCCCGGTTGGAGACCATGTCCACTGGGAGTTCATGGATCCGGAAGACGTGCTGCGCCATGAGCTGGGCTGTCTCTTTGGTGGAGGGTAGAGGAATGAAGTGGGCGGCTTTGGAAAACCGGTCCACAACATTCAAGATGGCGGTGTTGCCATCAGACAGGGGATGACCCATGACAAAGTGAGACCAGGGACGGTGAGGAACAGGTAGAGGTTGGAGGAGACCAGACATAGTTTTCTGAGTAGTCTTGTTCTACGCACAGATCGTGCAGACGAACGCGGAGAAGTCAAGCAAGCCCGGAGGAGTGGGCCCACTCCAGGACCAAGGAGCGGACAGCGTCAGGAACAAACATCCGGTTATCTGGGGCCACCGGGGTTCGGCTGGGAACGCTGCGCCTCCCTGACCTGCTTCCCTATTCCACAACTGAGTGCCATAGCCAAGCACGAGGTGGGAAGGATGATCTCAGATTCCAGGAGTGTAGCCGTGGGGCTATAGAGGCTCGACAGCGCATCCGGCTTGACATTCTTGGATCTCGGTCGGTATGAGAGGGAGAAGTTGAACCGGGTGAAAAGCAGGCCCCACCTAGCTTGCCTGGAATTGAGACGCTTGGCGGTGCAGAGATATTCCTAGTTCTTGTGGTCTGTCCACACAATGAACGGATGTTCCACCCACTCCAGCCAGTGCCTCCACTCCTCCCACGCGATCTTCACCGCAAGAAGCTCACGATTCTCCACATCGTAATGGGAGAAGAAGGCGCAGGGATGTAACTTGAGATCCAGGGCCAAACGCTGGGACAGGCTCGCCCTCACTCCAACATTCGAAGCGTCGGACTCCACCACGAATTGGCAGGACAGGTCAAGATGGGAGCAGTGGTGAAACCGAGTTTGAGGTTCCGGAACGCCTGGTCAGCAGCTGGGGACGGAACCTTAGGGGGAGGTGAGTGCAGACAGGGGGAAGCCAGGGTGCTGTAACCCCGGATAAAGCGGCGATAAAAGTTGGCGAATTCCAAGAAACATTGCAGCTGGTCCAACTTGGAGAAAACGTTGGCCCCCTGGAGCGGCTCGAAGGCCAAGGAGATGAGTGGTAGCGGGTAGCGGTTCTTCACCATGATGTCGTTGATGCCCCGGTAGTCGATGCCGGCGGGGGAGGCAGAAGGGCGGATGAGCCCGGCAACTAGGGAGTCCTCAATTTAGGTCTCCATAGCCTTGGTCTCATGACCCGACAGCAAGTACAGTCGTCCCCGGGGCGGAGTGGTGCCTGGGAGAAGGTTGATCGCGCAGTCGTAGGGTCGGTGCGGAGGAAGCGAAGTGGCCCGGGCCTTACTGAACACCTCCCGGGGGTCCTGGTACTACGCGGGAATGGCGGAGAGGTCCGAGGCAACTTCCAAGCCCCCAGGAAGACGTCCCGGGGTAGGCTGCGCTGAATGGGCTCCAGCCCATGATGGCACCAGTAAACCAGTCAATAAAGGGGTTGTGTCGCTGGAGCCAAGAGAAACCCAATACCACAGGAACCTGAGGAGACTTAATTAGCAGGAATTGGATTGTCTCGCTGTGGTTCCCTGATACTGGGTGACCCGGCCTATAGAGTGCCTGTCCAGCGGTCTAACGTCCATGAGAATGGAGAGGGGCTGAGTTAGGGCTGGGCGATATTACGATATATATTGTGTGACGACAGAAAAACATCTATCGTTTCATATTATGCGCCATCGTTTATTTTGTTGTGTCGCAAATCACACACTTTACGGCAATATTTTTCGTCAATTGGACGAAAATTTGCAACACAAACAAACATGGAGGAGAGTGAACATGACACAGTACACGGAGGCACGGAGCTCGTACCTAAAAGAGGGGCTACTTCGGTTGTATGGACGTGGTTTGGGTATGAAAATTCTGACACGGACCAGAAAACCGTCCTCTGCAAAATATGCCACAGGCCAGTCCCGACAACAGGCTCAAACACCACTAACCTCTTTTACCACCTACGCAAGAATCATGTGAAACAGTACGGAGAGAGTCTACGCATGAGACCCAAAAGAAGTACAGTCGAGTGCTCAAAACAAACCCCCGACTCAGACGTTGCAAGAGGCATTGTTGCCAAATATCTATTTTGTTTGCGGCACTTTGGTTGTTGTTATATAATGCTATAATTCAAACTTGAAGGAGTGTTTTGTTTACTTGTTATATTTTATATATTTATTTGTGAGCCTTATTTTTGCTGCTATAGTTTAAACTTGAATGTTTTCCATGTTTATTGTGGTATTTTACATACCAATATTTGTCAGGCCTGTATTAATTTGTTTGCTGCTACAATTCAAACAGTTCTACTGTTAGTGTATTATATGTTTGGTTTTTATATTTTTGACTATATTCACATTTTAGGCCTATATTTATTTTGTTAAACTATAGTAGAAGTGTTTTCTATTTACCTTTTTAGATTTTATACATTAATATTTTATTAATTGAAAATTTGCACAAAGGTTCTAAATAAAAGGAGAAATTATAAAATACCTTTTATTCAAAATGTAATAAGAAATAGGCCTTTACATGTGGTCATTTTATATAAACTATTTATTTATAGAATTTACAGAAAATGTGCTATACAGAGGGGAGAACAAGTATTTGATACACTGCCGATTTTGCAGGTTTTCCCACTTACAAAGCATGTAGAAGTCTGTGATTTTTATCATAGGTACTCTTCAACTGTGAGTGACGGAATCTAAAACAAAAATCCAGAAAATCGTTACATGTTTATTGGTGTTAAAATACACCAGTTATGCTATTTTGGACCACCAGGCTGTGAAATGTCAGAATAATAGTAGATTCTTTATTTCAGCTTTTATTTCCTTCATCACATTCCCAGTGGGTCAGACGTTTACATACACTCAATTAGTATTTGATAGCATTGCCTTTAAATTGTTTAACTTGGGTCAAACGTTTTGGGTAGCCTTCCACAAGCTTCCCACAATAAGTTGGGTGAATTTTGGCACATTCCTGACAGAACTGGTGTAACTGAGTCAGGTTTGTAGGCCTCCTTGCTCGCACATGCTTTTTCAGTTCTGCCCACACATTTTCTATAGGATTGAGGTCAGGGCTTTGTGATGGCCACTCCAATACCTTGACTTGGGTGTCCTTAAGCCATTTTGCCACAACTTTGGAAGTATGCTTGGGGTCATTGTCCATTTGGAAGACCCATTTGCGACCAAGCTTTAACATCCTGACTGATGTCTTGAGATGTTGCTTCAATATATCCACATAATTTTCCTTCCTCATGATGCCATCTATTTTGTAATGTGCACCAGTCCCTCCTGCAGCAAAGCACCCCCACAACATGATGCTGCCACCCCCGTGCTTCACGGTTGGGATGGTGTTCTTTGGCTTGCAAGCCTCCCCCTTTTTCCTCCAAACATAACCATGGTCATTATGGCCAAACAGTTCTATTTTTGTTTAATCACACCAGAGGACAATTCTCCAAAAAGTACAATCTTTGTCCCCATGTACAGTTGCAAACCGTAGTCTGGCTTTTTTATGGCGGTTTTGGAGCAGTGGCTTTTTCCTTGCTGAGCGGTCTTTCAGGTTATGACGAAATAGGGCTTGTTTTACTGTGGATATAGATACTTTTGTGCCTGTTTTCCTCCAGCATCTTCACAGGGTCCTTTGCTGTTGTTCTGGGATTGATTTGCACTTTTCGCACCAAAGTACGTTAATCTCTAGGAGACAGAACGAGTCTCCTTCCTCAAATCAAATCAAATTGATTTATAAAGCCCTTTTTACATCAGCCGATGTCACAAAGTGCTATACAGAAACCCAGCCTAAAACCCCAAACAGCAAGCAATGCAGATGTAGCACGGTGGCTTGGAAAAACTCCCTAGAAAGGCAAAACCTAGGAAAGTACCTAGAGAGGAACCAGGCTCTGAGGGGTGGCCAGTCCTCTTCTGGCTGTGCCGGATGGAGATTATAACAATTCATGGCCATTAAGGCCAGTTCTTTCTCCAAGATGTTCAAATATTCATAGATGACCAGCAGGGTCAAATAATAATAATAATAGTAGTTGTGGAGGTTGCAACAGGTAAATACATCAGGAGTGAATGTCACTTGGCTTTTCAGTGCAATGGAGCGCAGGTGCGGTAGAGAGAGTGAGATGAAAACAGCAGGTCTGGGATAAGGTGGCACATCCAATGTCTGTTGTGACGTCTTGGTCCATCCAGCAGGAGGCCGGGTCCCATCATGTCTTCTTCTGGTTAGCCTTTTGTTCTAGAACAACAGAAGCAGTAACAGTTCAGACTTGGAACCCTTTTTTCTTAGAGTCTACTGGAGAGGAGTCAGGAGAAGAAGAATTATATTATTTTACTGTCCATCACTTATCTGATATTCTGAAATTAGTGAATCGCCAGTGCAAAAAAGAAGTTAAACATTATCTGAAATAGGACTGTTACTGAAAAAGAAAAATGCATTTCTCTACAGTCTGCTATAGCTGCTGTTGAGTTATGAGAATTTCCACTGTTCATATTTAATCTTGTTTATTTTTTTTCTGTAAAATACCTTAAATAATTAAATATATACCTTGTATTTTATTTGTCTCCATTTGGTAATTAAAATGTATTGTTTATGCGACATTTGTTTAATAGAAAAACCTGTTGAACAGAGATTATGTGGTTTGTGCTTTTACGACAACGTGATCACAGGTAGGAATGTTTCTGCTTGTGTCCTCAGTGATCTATTATTAGCTTATACACATTATTCTCACATACAGCATATTGTTGGAGAAGCAAGCAGAGGCAGTGTGGCAACGAATCAGAGGCCGCTAGAATCAGGGCAGACTGAATACAGGCAGGGTGGGCTGAACAACCGAAGGTTGCAGCGGTGGACACCCTGTGGTCAAGGAGGCATATGTCATCACATTGACATTTGACTTGCTCTCGTACCTGTATTGTAAGACTGTGTTTTAGTGGTGGAACATTTAGGACCCAGCAGCTTCAGGAGTAAATACCAGAACATATATAAGGAAGTGGTGAAGGAACAGGTGAAGGAAACTTCAAAATGTTTCCTTTCAAATGGTATCAAGAATATGCATATCCTTGCTTCGGGTCCTGAGTTACATGGAGTTAGATTTGGGTATGTCATTTTAGTCAAAAATTGAAAAAAAGGGTTCTATCCTTAAGAGGTTTGAAAGGTCTTACTCACATCGGCAATGGAGAGCGTGATCACATAGTCGTCCAGAACAGCTGGTGCACTAATGCATGGTTCAGTGTTGCTTGCCTCGAAGCAAGCATAAAAGGCATTTAGCTAATCTTGTAGGCTTGCGCTTCACTGGGCAGCTTGCATCTGGGTTTCCCTTTGTAATCCGTCATAGTTTGCAAGTCCTGCCACATCCGACGAGCATGAAGTAGGATTCGATCTTAGTCTTGTATATACACTTTGCCTGTTAGATGGTTTGTCAGAGGGCGTAGTGGAATTTCTTATAAGCGTCCGGATTTGTGTCCCGCTCCTTGAAAGTGGCAGCTCTGTTGCCTGTAATTAATGGCTTCTGGTTAGGATATGTATGTGCAGTCACTGTGGGGACTACTCGTCGATGCACTTATTAATGAAACCAGTGTGGTAAAATCCTCAATGCCATCGGATGAATCCTGGAACATATTCCAATCTGTGCTAGCAAAACAGTCCTGTAGCTTAGCGTCAACTTCCGTATTGAGCGCATCACTGCTACTTCCTGTTGAGTTTTTGCTTGTAAGCAGCAATTAAGAGGATGGAGTTATGGATTTGCCAAATGGAGGGCAAGGGAGAGCTTTGTATGCGGTCTCTGTGTGTGGAGTAAAGGTGATTAGAGCAGGGATGGGCAATCAGCAGTCACTCAATTAGCCCATGTCAGCAAAAATGTTTTAGATTGGTAAATTAGTCTAGCAAACAGCTATCTAAACTTGTAGTAAGCATGGTCGAAAACATTTGCCTCCACCTTATGGCAAAATGTGTAGAATTGCAGGAAATTAGCTATAAAACTGCAACATTTTCTATCCACCCCATGGCAAAATGAGTAGACCCACTGCGGCCCCTCATGATGAGTTCCATTTTTTGTGGCCCCCACCCCCATCAAAGTTGCCCATCCCTGATTTTGACTTTTTTCGCCTCTAGTTGCACAGGAGACATGCTGGTAGAAATGAGTTAAAACAGATTTCAGTTTCCCTACATTCAAATCCCAGCCACTAGGAATGCCGCATCTGGGTGAGCATTTTCTTGTTTTCTTATAGCCTTATACAGCTCATTGAGTGCGGTCTTAGTGCCAGAATCGGTTTGTTGTGATAAATGTCTATTTACGAAAAATGTAGAGAGGTAGGCCTATGCTTTCAGCCATTTCTGCCCTGGTTTTAACTTAACATACCAAGCACTTCACTGACACTGAGATATGCATGGAGTCTGATGGAATTGGCTGAAAACAATCTATGCATAGTAGACTATAATTTGGTCTGTGAAACAGATAGGCCTACCTCTTATTTCTTAAATTGGAAGAAATAGGCTCCAACACAAAGCCCTCTTGTTGTTAGTAGCCTAAAGGGAGAACACACTAGGCACACTTGATGTTGCGAGCCCAGCAGAGAATCAGGGATGAGGGGCAGCATCGGGCACACATAGATATAATTAGCAACTAATTATCAAACACTGAGCAATATGACATTTAACATGACCCTCCCCTGGAATTAATTTAAAAAATACTAAACCCTCCCCATGATTGAAATTGAATAATTATGACCCTCCCCCATTTCTTCCGGGTAACAGTTGCGTACATTTACATCCCTACCTTAGTTCTGCAAACCAATGAATCTGATAGCAACATATTGATGCTTGTGTGTATGTGTAAGAATATGCAGGATTCAGCCAGCAGACCACCAAGTGGTGACCCCTGAATTAGACCATTTATTTAATAGTCTTTCATTCAACCAGAAAAATAGGAAGGAATCAGTAAGCCTATTACTTTCCTATAAAACTTTCCACAAGTATTTCCATAATTTAGGGAATGAACGAGGCATCTTATATTAGTATTCAAATGTTATTCAAAACGTTATTTTCCTTGTTTCTCCACCAAGGAGTAGCAGTATAGGATGGGTCTAAACGACGGGAGGTGGAAGAGAGGAGACAGAATACAAGAATCACTAGGGTGCGGTACTGTAGTGCTGTGTGTGTGTGTGTGTGTGTATGTGTGTGTGAACAAGACATTTCAAAGAAATGGGCCCAGTTTCATGTAAGTCAGTCCCTCTTCCAGTGACATCACAACAGAAAGTGATAGATTCTGCTACATATGCCGCTTCAAAGCAAATGGGAACTCGAAAATATCCGACTTCCGAGCGTTAAAAACAACAGGGAACTAGCAAAAAAAACTAGCTCCGACTGCGAAAAATGTATTTTACCAGTCATCCAACTCGGAATTCTCAATCGGAAACTCGGACCTCTTTCTAGAACTCCGACTTCACGACCTGAAGATCACTGACGTCATGGTTTTTCTCAGAGTTCCAAGTTGTGTTGAACGCGCATTAAGGCGTTGCAGTGTGAAAGTAGTCGCGGTGTAGGTGTTTTCCAGAGCGATCATTAACGCAGATGACTTTGGTTATGTAAGTAGCAAATACGTTTTATACTGTACTTGTCACCAGGGTTGGGATCAATACCATTTCACTTCAGTCAATTCAAGAACTAAAATGAAATTCGAATTCCTACATTTTATCATAAATAATCATTGAGGGAAGATGGAATTGTAACCCAAACCCTGATTGTCACTACTGGCTTTTTTTTGTTGTTGTTGCAACGAGCTAACCAAGCTAGCAACAAACTTGTTCATGTGGAACAATTTCAGTTGAAACTGGTAAGGGAGAGGTTTGGGTTCACTTCGAATTTACATTTGACTGCTAAACCATGTACAGTAATATGTGTACTTCTCCTGTTGTGCTAGTCTCTGTTATGTGAACCGTGATCGCGGCCACGGGTTGTGCTGTGCAGCACTGACAGCAGTGTTGACATGGGTCGGAATTCCGAACCTTCGACAAAAGTGTTTGTTTTGATTTGCTGTTGTTTGCAACTAGACTGAGTGTGCCAGAGCGCAGATGAACTGATGAATGTACATACGCTCAACATCCGTTGAATATGGCCGGTGTCAGTAAACTTCGGCAAAAAAGCATAATTAAACTGTTGCCAGCACAGTTCGTCACCAACGCTCTGGATAACATGGAAACAGCCTAACCAGCTCTGCTGGGGCAAGTAAAATGGTCAGAGTGAGGTGTTCTCTCATTTATGTCTGGAAGTAGTTAGCTAACTTTATCCAGTTAGCTTGGGTGCTTGACTGCCGTTGAGGTCAGAGCGCTCTGAATTTAAGAACGAACAATCAGACAACGCAGTCTGAACCCTCCCTGATACCCCAGAGTGAATTTACGAAAGCACCCCAAGTTGCAGATTAGTTGCAGGAGGGGTGCTTCACGAAGCAACTAAAATGACTTGCAAGTTGCATCGTATAACGGCAGTTTTAGCTTTGTGGTTATTGTACTCAAGTTATGCATGTGATGCGAGTCAAATGCAAAATAAAGAACACCTCACTCTGACCATTTTACTTGACCCAGCAGAGCTGGTTAGGCTGTTTCCATTAAACCATGAATATGCGTTAAGATCACCCGCAAAGCTGATTTCAATTGCAACCACTTGGCCACCATATTACTGCTCCCATTATTTATTTATTTATTTTACATTCCAAGCTCACTGACCACATGTATATGCACACAAATATCAATTTCAGCAAGAAAACCAAATGATGTCACTCAGACAGAAGGAGAACTAACAAAGTCACTAACAACCCAAATTAAACAGGTGGGGTTTTAAGAGGGGTTCTGGAAGACACTCATGAGGGTCTCCACCGAAAGTTGACTAGCAACAACTGGAACCTAAGACACCCATCATGAGTGGCCACTAAAGTTGCCGAAGAAGAGGCAAACAAAAACCCACACCAAACTGGTGTCGCGAAAATCAGACAATGGATGGTTCTTCTACGAAGAAAAATAAATAGGTGTTAACCCTCCACATCTCTCAAGACAACTAGCGTCCTGGGCCAGCCACTCTTAAATATAACCAGGGCCAGCACAGGTGAAACACCTTTCGGCTAATGAGATGTGCAAGCCAGCACAGTTGTAACACATACTGACTAACACCCTAACTAACACTCAATGCACACTACGTGTTAAAAGTCCAACATCAAAACGAAAAAAAAATGTAAACATGATTTTAAAAAACGTAAGCCTATGCAAAAAAAAAAAAGTACTGTAGCAACGAGGTTTGTGAAGTAAGCTATAGACCCAATACATTATCTCCTCATATTGGCTTTGCTTGAATTACCCTGCCAATGCATTGTTGTTTGGGCCATTTAAAAATATATATATTTCAAAATTTTAGGTAGGCTTTACTGGTAATATATCCGTTGTATTATTTGCGAGGCACAGCTAAGTGAGCATATATTTAAATAATTTGCTATTTATTTTTTATTTTACTGGGCTGATGGCGCCTGCATCTGATGGTCAATCTCAGCGGAGGGAGAGGGCAGAGGACTGAGGGTCCGCCCCTCAACATCCCTCCGCTCTCCCTTTTACCTCCACTGTCACTGGCCAAAAAGGGACACCGTCTTCCAGCTGATGGCGAAACTCGAGTCGCACCGCATTATTTCTGCCTCATGCATACATTAATGTTGATACATTCATGTTGGTGGAAAAAGTACCCTTTTTTATACCATTTGAATAATTCTATGAAAAAGGATTAGGAAATACTAACATGGTTGTGCACACAAGGGGCAGAAGTTTAGGCTGGGTGTGAGGGAAGGGAGAGGAGACAGAAGAACAAGATAATTATAAAGTTAAATGATCACTAGGGTCAGTGCGTCTGTCCATGTGTCTGATTTTCGACTATTTCATAACCGAGGCCACTTGAGTCTAACCAACACTGGCACTCCCAGGTGATTATCATTAGGTTAAACCAGTAAAGGTGTTCTGTGGAATGATTCATTACCTGTGTGGAGTCTGAACTGAGCACCTATCTACAAAAGACATACTCAAATACTGATTCTCAAACAAGAGGGGTTTGGTTCTGTGAGTAGTGTAATTGTCTGTCACCATTTCTATCACTGTGACCCTGTCAAAATGAATGATGTCAAATGGGTGAGTTGGTCATTGAAAATGATTAATGGATATTTCCCTTCCTTTCAAGTGAGGGATTGAATGCCGGTTACTTGGAAATCAAATTCCTGTCAGTATCAACTAGTGCTCTCGTCACTATTGGATTTTTCGTTGTTTTAGGAATTGGAGTATACTTCGTTGGCAAAGGGTATAATGGTGAGTCTAAGGCTAGGTCTAAAATTGATACAATGCATTTTGTAAAAAGTTGTTAACATATTGATATTTTTTTGCATTAATATGTCTGCATAATAACACTTACATCAATGATGGAGTGTCCGATGGTTGTATGTGTGATTTGTCCTACACTTTGGTCCTGATCAAAACAAGAGGCAAATATGGTCCTGAGAAAATGAATGCTGTCCATTTTGGCCTATACATTCAAGAATCCCTGTGCTTGAAATCACATTATTGATGCAATAGAAAACCCTACTGATTGGTCTGGTACTGTTTTATAATCTTACAGAAAACAGCTTAAAACTCAGCAAGATGTCTTGACATTAAAGCCTGAAGAGGAGCCAGAGGTGAAGTATTCAGTGAATGACTCTACAATCAAACTATATGACTACTTTATTCAATTTAACATACTGTATCTATCTTTCCTGCTCTGTTAATTACATGGGTTTTACAATGAATTGTAAAGGGAAATTGTCGATGTGCTCTTGAGCAAGGCACTTATCCAGAGCAATTAGGGTTAAGAGCTTCTGCTAAATGACTAAAATCTACATTACAATGCTCATGTCTGCCCACAATGGATAGTGGACCAATGAATTAAGCTGTTTATTAACATAATTGTTTTTTTAATCACCTGTTCATATTGTCTTTTTTTCCCCTTGTCTGTCAAACTGTTTAAACATACATACCCTAATAAAAAGGTAAAAAATGTCATTCCAATGGGTGGCAATTTGATTTATTCATCCCTCGTCCTCCTTGTTTGACTTATGGTTTTCAAACTACATGTCTGTGAGAAAGGGGAGGAAAGAAGGAGGGATCGACAACAGAAGAATAAGAGATATGAGAATGTTTTTATGAAAGGCCATCATGAGGGTGAGGTGCTGTGTCGGTGCAGTAGGGCTGCTATACTGTGGTTATGGTCCTATCAAACTCTACAGTCAATGAAACCAACCTATAATACTTTTCCTGTAAACACTCACTTTCAGACATCAGACTCAAGATGACTGACTATGATATTCTCCATCACCTTTGAGAGTAGTGGCTGTAGTTAGCCTTAACATCCCCAAATTAGCCACTAGTACCATTAAGGTCCAATGTTTTTGCTAGTTAGAATGGTATCCAGTGCTTTATCTGAGTGGTGTGATATCAATGTCCTGTACTGTAAAATAGTGTATAGCTTCAAACATCATTCAACTCTGAAAACACATACACACACACTACTACAAAGGACACATACACAGAGCAATTGTTTCATATAAAACACTTAATGATTTGAGTTTACTCTTCAGCGCTGGTCAATAAAGCATACAGCAAGTGTGTGACAATGGTTACATGACATCAAAATGACAGTAGACAGTCACTTATGAGGACCTGTCCAATATGAAGATTAGATTGGCTTCCATGACCGCCTGTCCAGGCATTTGTATGACCTTGACATATCCAAATAATGCATTCAAAAGATGTGTATTCGTAAGATAACTGGAGTGTGTGTGTGACTGGGGTCAAGGTGTGTGTGGTCTCATGTTTCCGCTCCCCGGCTGTGTATGGCTGTGGTTGGAGGACCAGGCTGGGTCGGAGCTATCCCATCAGGCTGTGCTGGTGGGTCTGACAGAAGAGAAGAAGAAACTACGTGAGTGGGTGCGTTCCAGCGGATCAGTTTCATGCAGTTAGTGACCAGTTAGTGACCATTGCTTGCATTGTGGAAGGCACTATACTCAATTAAGGTGTTTTGGCTTGACAACGCAAACGTGACCAAAGCCGTGACAAACAGGATCCAACTTCACTGAGATTCAAAAGCCACAGTGGATACAAATGAATGTGATATTTGAGACCTTTCTCTAACCAATTAATTGTACACATTATGTTTTCAGTTTGAGTGTGTGATACTGGGGGTAGAGAAGTTTATTTTGACCTTATAAAGAAAATATTTTATAAACAATGGCTGCTATGTTGATCTGGGGCTTGCTGTTAGAAAACCACAAGTGTCCAACTTTTGGCTGTGGCAGATACACCTCCCCAAACTTCAATCGTCAAGTTCTGTCTGCAGTTGTCTGCATTAAGTCAACATACAGTGCATTTGGAAAGTATTCAGACCCCTTCCGTTTTACCACATTTTGTTACGTTAGCCTTATTGTAAAATGGATTAAATTAGGTTCCAAATCATGTCCAATCAATTTAATTTACCACAGGTGAACTCCAATCAAGTTGTAGAAACATCAAGGATGATCAATGGAAACAGGATGCAGCTGAGCTCAATTTTGAGTCTCATAGCAAAGGGTCTGAATACTTATGTAAATAAGGTATCCGTTTTTTATTTGTAATAAATTCACTAAAATTTCTATTTGGATAGATGCTCTACAGATGGTCATACTAACAACAAGCTATCTGTTGATAAGCAACTACTTCCTAAGGTTGGGTTTAGAATAAGGGTTAGGGCTGGGGTAATGGTTAGGAAAAGGGTTAAGGTTAGGGCTAGGGTTAGTAGATAGTTAGTTGAAATGTTACTAATATTCTGAAGAGCATCTACGGATGGGCAATCCAAATAAAGGGTAGATTTTACCGTGAAATGTTTACTTATGAGCCCTTTCCCAATAATGCAGTTAAAAAGTAAGAACATTTACAAATAGATAAAAAGAAAATAGTGTTCGATTGTCGTCATTCTCGTTGAGATTAAAAATAGTACCAGTATCCTGTCTCCCTGCGCCTGCTTCCACCACTCCACCCTATTCGCATTCAGTCACACTAGGATCCTAACTCAAAGTAAGTCCTTGCATTTCAAAGATGATAAAAAAAGAATAATAATAATAATAAGGAAATGCATGATTTTTTGTTTTCTATTATCTTTTACCAGATCTAATGTGTTATATTTTCCTACATTCATTTCACATTTCCACAAACTTCAAAATGTTTCCTTTCAAATGGTATCAAGAATATGCATATCCTTGCTTCGGGTCCTGAGTTACATGGAGTTAGATTTGGGTATGTCATTTTAGTCAAAAATTGAAAAAAAGGGTTCTATCCTTAAGAGGTTTGAAAGGTCTTACTCACATCGGCAATGGAGAGCGTGATCACATAGTCGTCCAGAACAGCTGGTGCACTAATGCATGGTTCAGTGTTGCTTGCCTCGAAGCAAGCATAAAAGTCATTTAGCTAATCTTGTAGGCTTGCGCTTCACTGGGCAGCTTGCATCTGGGTTTCCCTTTGTAATCCGTCATAGTTTGCAAGTCCTGCCACATCCGACGAGCATGAAGTAGGATTCGATCTTAGTCTTGTATATACACTTTGCCTGTTAGATGGTTTGTCAGAGGGCGTAGTGGAATTTCTTATAAGCGTCCGGATTTGTGTCCCGCTCCTTGAAAGTGGCAGCTCTGTTGCCTGTAATTAATGGCTTCTGGTTAGGATATGTATGTGCAGTCACTGTGGGGACTACTCGTCGATGCACTTATTAATGAAACCAGTGTGGTAAAATCCTCAATGCCATCGGATGAATCCTGGAACATATTCCAATCTGTGCTAGCAAAACAGTCCTGTAGCTTAGCGTCAACTTCCATATTGAGCGCATCACTGCTACTTCCTGTTGAGTTTTTGCTTGTAAGCAGTAATTAAGAGGATGGAGTTATGGATTTGCCAAATGGAGGGCAAGGGAGAGCTTTGTATGCGGTCTCTGTGTGTGGAGTAAAGGTGATTAGAGCAGGGATGGGCAATCAGCAGTCACTCAATTAGCCCATGTCAGCAAAAATGTTTTAGATTGGTAAATTAGTCTAGCAAACAGCTATCTAAACTTGTAGTAAGCATGGTCGAAAACATTTGCCTCCACCTTATGGCAAAATGTGTAGAATTGCAGGAAATTAGCTATAAAACTGCAACATTTTCTATCCACCCCATGGCAAAATGAGTAGACCCACTGCGGCCCCTCATGATGAGTTCCATTTTTTGTGGCCCCCACCCCCATCAAAGTTGCCCATCCCTGATTTTGACTTTTTTCGCCTCTAGTTGCACAGGAGACATGCTGGTAGAAATGAGTTAAAACAGATTTCAGTTTCCCTACATTCAAATCCCAGCCACTAGGAATGCCGCATCTGGGTGAGCATTTTCTTGTTTTCTTATAGCCTTATACAGCTCATTGAGTGCGGTCTTAGTGCCAGAATCGGTTTGTTGTGATAAATGTCTATTTACGAAAAATGTAGAGAGGTAGGCCTATGCTTTCAGCCATTTCTGCCCTGGTTTTAACTTAACATACCAAGCACTTCACTGACACTGAGATATGCATGGAGTCTGATGGAATTGGCTGAAAACAATCTATGCATAGTAGACTATAATTTGGTCTGTGAAACAGATAGGCCTACCTCTTATTTCTTAAATTGGAAGAAATAGGCTCCAACACAAAGCCCTCTTGTTGTTAGTAGCCTAAAGGGAGAACACACTAGGCACACTTGATGTTGCGAGCCCAGCAGAGAATCAGGGATGAGGGGCAGCATCGGGCACACATAGATATAATTAGCAACTAATTATCAAACACTGAGCAATATGACATTTAACATGACCCTCCCCTGGAATTAATTTAAAAAATACTAAACCCTCCCCATGATTGAAATTGAATAATTATGACCCTCCCCCATTTCTTCCGGGTAACAGTTGCGTACATTTACATCCCTACCTTAGTTCTGCAAACCAATGAATCTGATAGCAACATATTGATGCTTGTGTGTATGTGTAAGAATATGCAGGATTCAGCCAGCAGACCACCAAGTGGTGACCCCTGAATTAGACCATTTATTTAATAGTCTTTCATTCAACCAGAAAAATAGGAAGGAATCAGTAAGCCTATTACTTTCCTATAAAACTTTCCACAAGTATTTCCATAATTTAGGGAATGAACGAGGCATCTTATATTAGTATTCAAATGTTATTCAAAACGTTATTTTCCTTGTTTCTCCACCAAGGAGTAGCAGTATAGGATGGGTCTAAACGACGGGAGGTGGAAGAGAGGAGACAGAATACAAGAATCACTAGGGTGCGGTACTGTAGTGCTGTGTGTGTGTGTGTGTGTATGTGTGTGTGAACAAGACATTTCAAAGAAATGGGCCCAGTTTCATGTAAGTCAGTCCCTCTTCCAGTGACATCACAACAGAAAGTGATAGATTCTGCTACATATGCCGCTTCAAAGCAAATGGGAACTCGAAAATATCCGACTTCCGAGCGTTAAAAACAACAGGGAACTAGCAAAAAAAACTAGCTCCGACTGCGAATAATGTATTTTACCAGTCATCCAACTCGGAATTCTCAATCGGAAACTCGGACCTCTTTCTAGAACTCCGACTTCACGACCTGAAGATCACTGACGTCATGGTTTTTCTCAGAGTTCCAAGTTGTGTTGAACGCGCATTAAGGCGTTGCAGTGTGAAAGTAGTCGCGGTGTAGGTGTTTTCCAGAGCGATCATTAACGCAGATGACTTTGGTTATGTAAGTAGCAAATACGTTTTATACTGTACTTGTCACCAGGGTTGGGATCAATACCATTTCACTTCAGTCAATTCAAGAACTAAAATGAAATTCGAATTCCTACATTTTATCATAAATAATCATTGAGGGAAGATGGAATTGTAACCCAAACCCTGATTGTCACTACTGGCTTTTTTTTGTTAATGTTGCAACGAGCTAACCAAGCTAGCAACAAACTTGTTCATGTGGAACAATTTCAGTTGAAACTGGTAAGGGAGAGGTTTGGGTTCACTTCGAATTTACATTTGACTGCTAAACCATGTACAGTAATATGTGTACTTCTCCTGTTGTGCTAGTCTCTGTTATGTGAACCGTGATCGCGGCCACGGGTTGTGCTGTGCAGCACTGACAGCAGTGTTGACATGGGTCGGAATTCCGAACCTTCGACAAAAGTGTTTGTTTTGATTTGCTGTTGTTTGCAACTAGACTGAGTGTGCCAGAGCGCAGATGAACTGATGAATGTACATACGCTCAACATCCGTTGAATATGGCCGGTGTCAGTAAACTTCGGCAAAAAAGCATAATTAAACTGTTGCCAGCACAGTTCGTCACCAACGCTCTGGATAACATGGAAACAGCCTAACCAGCTCTGCTGGGGCAAGTAAAATGGTCAGAGTGAGGTGTTCTCTCATTTATGTCTGGAAGTAGTTAGCTAACTTTATCCAGTTAGCTTGGGTGCTTGACTGCCGTTGAGGTCAGAGCGCTCTGAATTTAAGAACGAACAATCAGACAACGCAGTCTGAACCCTCCCTGATACCCCAGAGTGAATTTACGAAAGCACCCCAAGTTGCAGATTAGTTGCAGGAGGGGTGCTTCACGAAGCAACTAAAATGACTTGCAAGTTGCATCGTATAACGGCAGTTTTAGCTTTGTGGTTATTGTACTCAAGTTATGCATGTGATGCGAGTCAAATGCAAAATAAAGAACACCTCACTCTGACCATTTTACTTGACCCAGCAGAGCTGGTTAGGCTGTTTCCATTAAACCATGAATATGCGTTAAGATCACCCGCAAAGCTGATTTCAATTGCAACCACTTGGCCACCATATTACTGCTCCCATTATTTATTTATTTATTTTACATTCCAAGCTCACTGACCACATGTATATGCACACAAATATCAATTTCAGCAAGAAAACCAAATGATGTCACTCAGACAGAAGGAGAACTAACAAAGTCACTAACAACCCAAATTAAACAGGTGGGGTTTTAAGAGGGGTTCTGGAAGACACTCATGAGGGTCTCCACCGAAAGTTGACTAGCAACAACTGGAACCTAAGACACCCATCATGAGTGGCCACTAAAGTTGCCGAAGAAGAGGCAAACAAAAACCCACACCAAACTGGTGTCGCGAAAATCAGACAATGGATGGTTCTTCTACGAAGAAAAATAAATAGGTGTTAACCCTCCACATCTCTCAAGACAACTAGCGTCCTGGGCCAGCCACTCTTAAATATAACCAGGGCCAGCACAGGTGAAACACCTTTCGGCTAATGAGATGTGCAAGCCAGCACAGTTGTAACACATACTGACTAACACCCTAACTAACACTCAATGCACACTACGTGTTAAAAGTCCAACATCAAAACGAAAAAAAAATGTAAACATGATTTTAAAAAACGTAAGCCTATGCAAAAAAAAAAAAGTACTGTAGCAACGAGGTTTGTGAAGTAAGCTATAGACCCAATACATTATCTCCTCATATTGGCTTTGCTTGAATTACCCTGCCAATGCATTGTTGTTTGGGCCATTTAAAAATATATATATTTCAAAATTTTAGGTAGGCTTTACTGGTAATATATCCGTTGTATTATTTGCGAGGCACAGCTAAGTGAGCATATATTTAAATAATTTGCTATTTATTTTTTATTTTACTGGGCTGATGGCGCCTGCATCTGATGGTCAATCTCAGCGGAGGGAGAGGGCAGAGGACTGAGGGTCCGCCCCTCAACATCCCTCCGCTCTCCCTTTTACCTCCACTGTCACTGGCCAAAAAGGGACACCGTCTTCCAGCTGATGGCGAAACTCGAGTCGCACCGCATTATTTCTGCCTCATGCATACATTAATGTTGATACATTCATGTTGGTGGAAAAAGTACCCTTTTTTATACCATTTGAATAATTCTATGAAAAAGGATTAGGAAATACTAACATGGTTGTGCACACAAGGGGCAGAAGTTTAGGCTGGGTGTGAGGGAAGGGAGAGGAGACAGAAGAACAAGATAATTATAAAGTTAAATGATCACTAGGGTCAGTGCGTCTGTCCATGTGTCTGATTTTCGACTATTTCATAACCGAGGCCACTTGAGTCTAACCAACACTGGCACTCCCAGGTGATTATCATTAGGTTAAACCAGTAAAGGTGTTCTGTGGAATGATTCATTACCTGTGTGGAGTCTGAACTGAGCACCTATCTACAAAAGACATACTCAAATACTGATTCTCAAACAAGAGGGGTTTGGTTCTGTGAGTAGTGTAATTGTCTGTCACCATTTCTATCACTGTGACCCTGTCAAAATGAATGATGTCAAATGGGTGAGTTGGTCATTGAAAATGATTAATGGATATTTCCCTTCCTTTCAAGTGAGGGATTGAATGCCGGTTACTTGGAAATCAAATTCCTGTCAGTATCAACTAGTGCTCTCGTCACTATTGGATTTTTCGTTGTTTTAGGAATTGGAGTATACTTCGTTGGCAAAGGGTATAATGGTGAGTCTAAGGCTAGGTCTAAAATTGATACAATGCATTTTGTAAAAAGTTGTTAACATATTGATATTTTTTTGCATTAATATGTCTGCATAATAACACTTACATCAATGATGGAGTGTCCGATGGTTGTATGTGTGATTTGTCCTACACTTTGGTCCTGATCAAAACAAGAGGCAAATATGGTCCTGAGAAAATGAATGCTGTCCATTTTGGCCTATACATTCAAGAATCCCTGTGCTTGAAATCACATTATTGATGCAATAGAAAACCCTACTGATTGGTCTGGTACTGTTTTATAATCTTACAGAAAACAGCTTAAAACTCAGCAAGATGTCTTGACATTAAAGCCTGAAGAGGAGCCAGAGGTGAAGTATTCAGTGAATGACTCTACAATCAAACTATATGACTACTTTATTCAATTTAACATACTGTATCTATCTTTCCTGCTCTGTTAATTACATGGGTTTTACAATGAATTGTAAAGGGAAATTGTCGATGTGCTCTTGAGCAAGGCACTTATCCAGAGCAATTAGGGTTAAGAGCTTCTGCTAAATGACTAAAATCTACATTACAATGCTCATGTCTGCCCACAATGGATAGTGGACCAATGAATTAAGCTGTTTATTAACATAATTGTTTTTTTAATCACCTGTTCATATTGTCTTTTTTTCCCCTTGTCTGTCAAACTGTTTAAACATACATACCCTAATAAAAAGGTAAAAAATGTCATTCCAATGGGTGGCAATTTGATTTATTCATCCCTCGTCCTCCTTGTTTGACTTATGGTTTTCAAACTACATGTCTGTGAGAAAGGGGAGGAAAGAAGGAGGGATCGACAACAGAAGAATAAGAGATATGAGAATGTTTTTATGAAAGGCCATCATGAGGGTGAGGTGCTGTGTCGGTGCAGTAGGGCTGCTATACTGTGGTTATGGTCCTATCAAACTCTACAGTCAATGAAACCAACCTATAATACTTTTCCTGTAAACACTCACTTTCAGACATCAGACTCAAGATGACTGACTATGATATTCTCCATCACCTTTGAGAGTAGTGGCTGTAGTTAGCCTTAACATCCCCAAATTAGCCACTAGTACCATTAAGGTCCAATGTTTTTGCTAGTTAGAATGGTATCCAGTGCTTTATCTGAGTGGTGTGATATCAATGTCCTGTACTGTAAAATAGTGTATAGCTTCAAACATCATTCAACTCTGAAAACACATACACACACACTACTACAAAGGACACATACACAGAGCAATTGTTTCATATAAAACACTTAATGATTTGAGTTTACTCTTCAGCGCTGGTCAATAAAGCATACAGCAAGTGTGTGACAATGGTTACATGACATCAAAATGACAGTAGACAGTCACTTATGAGGACCTGTCCAATATGAAGATTAGATTGGCTTCCATGACCGCCTGTCCAGGCATTTGTATGACCTTGACATATCCAAATAATGCATTCAAAAGATGTGTATTCGTAAGATAACTGGAGTGTGTGTGTGACTGGGGTCAAGGTGTGTGTGGTCTCATGTTTCCGCTCCCCGGCTGTGTATGGCTGTGGTTGGAGGACCAGGCTGGGTCGGAGCTATCCCATCAGGCTGTGCTGGTGGGTCTGACAGAAGAGAAGAAGAAACTACGTGAGTGGGTGCGTTCCAGCGGATCAGTTTCATGCAGTTAGTGACCAGTTAGTGACCATTGCTTGCATTGTGGAAGGCACTATACTCAATTAAGGTGTTTTGGCTTGACAACGCAAACGTGACCAAAGCCGTGACAAACAGGATCCAACTTCACTGAGATTCAAAAGCCACAGTGGATACAAATGAATGTGATATTTGAGACCTTTCTCTAACCAATTAATTGTACACATTATGTTTTCAGTTTGAGTGTGTGATACTGGGGGTAGAGAAGTTTATTTTGACCTTATAAAGAAAATATTTTATAAACAATGGCTGCTATGTTGATCTGGGGCTTGCTGTTAGAAAACCACAAGTGTCCAACTTTTGGCTGTGGCAGATACACCTCCCCAAACTTCAATCGTCAAGTTCTGTCTGCAGTTGTCTGCATTAAGTCAACATACAGTGCATTTGGAAAGTATTCAGACCCCTTCCGTTTTACCACATTTTGTTACGTTAGCCTTATTGTAAAATGGATTAAATTAGGTTCCAAATCATGTCCAATCAATTTAATTTACCACAGGTGAACTCCAATCAAGTTGTAGAAACATCAAGGATGATCAATGGAAACAGGATGCAGCTGAGCTCAATTTTGAGTCTCATAGCAAAGGGTCTGAATACTTATGTAAATAAGGTATCCGTTTTTTATTTGTAATAAATTCACTAAAATTTCTATTTGGATAGATGCTCTACAGATGGTCATACTAACAACAAGCGATCTGTTGATAAGCAACTACTTCCTAAGGTTGGGTTTAGAATAAGGGTTAGGGCTGGGGTAATGGTTAGGAAAAGGGTTAAGGTTAGGGCTAGGGTTAGTAGATAGTTAGTTGAAATGTTACTAATATTCTGAAGAGCATCTACGGATGGGCAATCCAAATAAAGGGTAGATTTTACCGTGAAATGTTTACTTATGAGCCCTTTCCCAATAATGCAGTTAAAAAGTAAGAACATTTACAAATAGATAAAAAGAAAATAGTGTTCGATTGTCGTCATTCTCGTTGAGATTAAAAATAGTACCAGTATCCTGTCTCCCTGCGCCTGCTTCCACCACTCCACCCTATTCGCATTCAGTCACACTAGGATCCTAACTCAAAGTAAGTCCTTGCATTTCAAAGATGATAAAAAAAGAATAATAATAATAATAAGGAAATGCATGATTTTTTGTTTTCTATTATCTTTTACCAGATCTAATGTGTTATATTTTCCTACATTCATTTCACATTTCCACAAACTTCAAAATGTTTCCTTTCAAATGGTATCAAGAATATGCATATCCTTGCTTCGGGTCCTGAGTTACATGGAGTTAGATTTGGGTATGTCATTTTAGTCAAAAATTGAAAAAAAGGGTTCTATCCTTAAGAGGTTTGAAAGGTCTTACTCACATCGGCAATGGAGAGCGTGATCACATAGTCGTCCAGAACAGCTGGTGCACTAATGCATGGTTCAGTGTTGCTTGCCTCGAAGCAAGCATAAAAGTCATTTAGCTAATCTTGTAGGCTTGCGCTTCACTGGGCAGCTTGCATCTGGGTTTCCCTTTGTAATCCGTCATAGTTTGCAAGTCCTGCCACATCCGACGAGCATGAAGTAGGATTCGATCTTAGTCTTGTATATACACTTTGCCTGTTAGATGGTTTGTCAGAGGGCGTAGTGGAATTTCTTATAAGCGTCCGGATTTGTGTCCCGCTCCTTGAAAGTGGCAGCTCTGTTGCCTGTAATTAATGGCTTCTGGTTAGGATATGTATGTGCAGTCACTGTGGGGACTACTCGTCGATGCACTTATTAATGAAACCAGTGTGGTAAAATCCTCAATGCCATCGGATGAATCCTGGAACATATTCCAATCTGTGCTAGCAAAACAGTCCTGTAGCTTAGCGTCAACTTCCATATTGAGCGCATCACTGCTACTTCCTGTTGAGTTTTTGCTTGTAAGCAGTAATTAAGAGGATGGAGTTATGGATTTGCCAAATGGAGGGCAAGGGAGAGCTTTGTATGCGGTCTCTGTGTGTGGAGTAAAGGTGATTAGAGCAGGGATGGGCAATCAGCAGTCACTCAATTAGCCCATGTCAGCAAAAATGTTTTAGATTGGTAAATTAGTCTAGCAAACAGCTATCTAAACTTGTAGTAAGCATGGTCGAAAACATTTGCCTCCACCTTATGGCAAAATGTGTAGAATTGCAGGAAATTAGCTATAAAACTGCAACATTTTCTATCCACCCCATGGCAAAATGAGTAGACCCACTGCGGCCCCTCATGATGAGTTCCATTTTTTGTGGCCCCCACCCCCATCAAAGTTGCCCATCCCTGATTTTGACTTTTTTCGCCTCTAGTTGCACAGGAGACATGCTGGTAGAAATGAGTTAAAACAGATTTCAGTTTCCCTACATTCAAATCCCAGCCACTAGGAATGCCGCATCTGGGTGAGCATTTTCTTGTTTTCTTATAGCCTTATACAGCTCATTGAGTGCGGTCTTAGTGCCAGAATCGGTTTGTTGTGATAAATGTCTATTTACGAAAAATGTAGAGAGGTAGGCCTATGCTTTCAGCCATTTCTGCCCTGGTTTTAACTTAACATACCAAGCACTTCACTGACACTGAGATATGCATGGAGTCTGATGGAATTGGCTGAAAACAATCTATGCATAGTAGACTATAATTTGGTCTGTGAAACAGATAGGCCTACCTCTTATTTCTTAAATTGGAAGAAATAGGCTCCAACACAAAGCCCTCTTGTTGTTAGTAGCCTAAAGGGAGAACACACTAGGCACACTTGATGTTGCGAGCCCAGCAGAGAATCAGGGATGAGGGGCAGCATCGGGCACACATAGATATAATTAGCAACTAATTATCAAACACTGAGCAATATGACATTTAACATGACCCTCCCCTGGAATTAATTTAAAAAATACTAAACCCTCCCCATGATTGAAATTGAATAATTATGACCCTCCCCCATTTCTTCCGGGTAACAGTTGCGTACATTTACATCCCTACCTTAGTTCTGCAAACCAATGAATCTGATAGCAACATATTGATGCTTGTGTGTATGTGTAAGAATATGCAGGATTCAGCCAGCAGACCACCAAGTGGTGACCCCTGAATTAGACCATTTATTTAATAGTCTTTCATTCAACCAGAAAAATAGGAAGGAATCAGTAAGCCTATTACTTTCCTATAAAACTTTCCACAAGTATTTCCATAATTTAGGGAATGAACGAGGCATCTTATATTAGTATTCAAATGTTATTCAAAACGTTATTTTCCTTGTTTCTCCACCAAGGAGTAGCAGTATAGGATGGGTCTAAACGACGGGAGGTGGAAGAGAGGAGACAGAATACAAGAATCACTAGGGTGCGGTACTGTAGTGCTGTGTGTGTGTGTGTGTGTATGTGTGTGTGAACAAGACATTTCAAAGAAATGGGCCCAGTTTCATGTAAGTCAGTCCCTCTTCCAGTGACATCACAACAGAAAGTGATAGATTCTGCTACATATGCCGCTTCAAAGCAAATGGGAACTCGAAAATATCCGACTTCCGAGCGTTAAAAACAACAGGGAACTAGCAAAAAAAACTAGCTCCGACTGCGAATAATGTATTTTACCAGTCATCCAACTCGGAATTCTCAATCGGAAACTCGGACCTCTTTCTAGAACTCCGACTTCACGACCTGAAGATCACTGACGTCATGGTTTTTCTCAGAGTTCCAAGTTGTGTTGAACGCGCATTAAGGCGTTGCAGTGTGAAAGTAGTCGCGGTGTAGGTGTTTTCCAGAGCGATCATTAACGCAGATGACTTTGGTTATGTAAGTAGCAAATACGTTTTATACTGTACTTGTCACCAGGGTTGGGATCAATACCATTTCACTTCAGTCAATTCAAGAACTAAAATGAAATTCGAATTCCTACATTTTATCATAAATAATCATTGAGGGAAGATGGAATTGTAACCCAAACCCTGATTGTCACTACTGGCTTTTTTTTGTTAATGTTGCAACGAGCTAACCAAGCTAGCAACAAACTTGTTCATGTGGAACAATTTCAGTTGAAACTGGTAAGGGAGAGGTTTGGGTTCACTTCGAATTTACATTTGACTGCTAAACCATGTACAGTAATATGTGTACTTCTCCTATTGTGCTAGTCTCTGTTATGTGAACCGTGATCGCGGCCACGGGTTGTGCTGTGCAGCACTGACAGCAGTGTTGACATGGGTCGGAATTCCGAACCTTCGACAAAAGTGTTTGTTTTGATTTGCTGTTGTTTGCAACTAGACTGAGTGTGCCAGAGCGCAGATGAACTGATGAATGTACATACGCTCAACATCCGTTGAATATGGCCGGTGTCAGTAAACTTCGGCAAAAAAGCATAATTAAACTGTTGCCAGCACAGTTCGTCACCAACGCTCTGGATAACATGGAAACAGCCTAACCAGCTCTGCTGGGGCAAGTAAAATGGTCAGAGTGAGGTGTTCTCTCATTTATGTCTGGAAGTAGTTAGCTAACTTTATCCAGTTAGCTTGGGTGCTTGACTGCCGTTGAGGTCAGAGCGCTCTGAATTTAAGAACGAACAATCAGACAACGCAGTCTGAACCCTCCCTGATACCCCAGAGTGAATTTACGAAAGCACCCCAAGTTGCAGATTAGTTGCAGGAGGGGTGCTTCACGAAGCAACTAAAATGACTTGCAAGTTGCATCGTATAACGGCAGTTTTAGCTTTGTGGTTATTGTACTCAAGTTATGCATGTGATGCGAGTCAAATGCAAAATAAAGAACACCTCACTCTGACCATTTTACTTGACCCAGCAGAGCTGGTTAGGCTGTTTCCATTAAACCATGAATATGCGTTAAGATCACCCGCAAAGCTGATTTCAATTGCAACCACTTGGCCACCATATTACTGCTCCCATTATTTATTTATTTATTTTACATTCCAAGCTCACTGACCACATGTATATGCACACAAATATCAATTTCAGCAAGAAAACCAAATGATGTCACTCAGACAGAAGGAGAACTAACAAAGTCACTAACAACCCAAATTAAACAGGTGGGGTTTTAAGAGGGGTTCTGGAAGACACTCATGAGGGTCTCCACCGAAAGTTGACTAGCAACAACTGGAACCTAAGACACCCATCATGAGTGGCCACTAAAGTTGCCGAAGAAGAGGCAAACAAAAACCCACACCAAACTGGTGTCGCGAAAATCAGACAATGGATGGTTCTTCTACGAAGAAAAATAAATAGGTGTTAACCCTCCACATCTCTCAAGACAACTAGCGTCCTGGGCCAGCCACTCTTAAATATAACCAGGGCCAGCACAGGTGAAACACCTTTCGGCTAATGAGATGTGCAAGCCAGCACAGTTGTAACACATACTGACTAACACCCTAACTAACACTCAATGCACACTACGTGTTAAAAGTCCAACATCAAAACGAAAAAAAAATGTAAACATGATTTTAAAAAACGTAAGCCTATGCAAAAAAAAAAAAGTACTGTAGCAACGAGGTTTGTGAAGTAAGCTATAGACCCAATACATTATCTCCTCATATTGGCTTTGCTTGAATTACCCTGCCAATGCATTGTTGTTTGGGCCATTTAAAAATATATATATTTCAAAATTTTAGGTAGGCTTTACTGGTAATATATCCGTTGTATTATTTGCGAGGCACAGCTAAGTGAGCATATATTTAAATAATTTGCTATTTATTTTTTATTTTACTGGGCTGATGGCGCCTGCATCTGATGGTCAATCTCAGCGGAGGGAGAGGGCAGAGGACTGAGGGTCCGCCCCTCAACATCCCTCCGCTCTCCCTTTTACCTCCACTGTCACTGGCCAAAAAGGGACACCGTCTTCCAGCTGATGGCGAAACTCGAGTCGCACCGCATTATTTCTGCCTCATGCATACATTAATGTTGATACATTCATGTTGGTGGAAAAAGTACCCTTTTTTATACCATTTGAATAATTCTATGAAAAAGGATTAGGAAATACTAACATGGTTGTGCACACAAGGGGCAGAAGTTTAGGCTGGGTGTGAGGGAAGGGAGAGGAGACAGAAGAACAAGATAATTATAAAGTTAAATGATCACTAGGGTCAGTGCGTCTGTCCATGTGTCTGATTTTCGACTATTTCATAACCGAGGCCACTTGAGTCTAACCAACACTGGCACTCCCAGGTGATTATCATTAGGTTAAACCAGTAAAGGTGTTCTGTGGAGTGATTCATTACCTGTGTGGAGTCTGAACTGAGCACCTATCTACAAAAGACATACTCAAATACTGATTCTCAAACAAGAGGGGTTTGGTTCTGTGAGTAGTGTAATTGTCTGTCACCATTTCTATCACTGTGACCCTGTCAAAATGAATGATGTCAAATGGGTGAGTTGGTCATTGAAAATGATTAATGGATATTTCCCTTCCTTTCAAGTGAGGGATTGAATGCCGGTTACTTGAAAATCAAATTCCTGTCAGTATCAACTAGTGCTCTCGTCACTATTGGATTTTTCGTTGTTTTAGGAATTGGAGTATACTTCGTTGGCAAAGGGTATAATGGTGAGTCTAAGGCTAGGTCTAAAATTGATACAATGCATTTTGTAAAAAGTTGTTAACATATTGATATTTTTTTGCATTAATATGTCTGCATAATAACACTTACATCAATGATGGAGTGTCCGATGGTTGTATGTGTGATTTGTCCTACACTTTGGTCCTGATCAAAACAAGAGGCAAATATGGTCCTGAGAAAATGAATGCTGTCCATTTTGGCCTATACATTCAAGAATCCCTGTGCTTGAAATCACATTATTGATGCAATAGAAAACCCTACTGATTGGTCTGGTACTGTTTTATAATCTTACAGAAAACAGCTTAAAACTCAGCAAGATGTCTTGACATTAAAGCCTGAAGAGGAGCCAGAGGTGAAGTATTCAGTGAATGACTCTACAATCAAACTATATGACTACTTTATTCAATTTAACATACTGTATCTATCTTTCCTGCTCTGTTAATTACATGGGTTTTACAATGAATTGTAAAGGGAAATTGTCGATGTGCTCTTGAGCAAGGCACTTATCCAGAGCAATTAGGGTTAAGAGCTTCTGCTAAATGACTAAAATCTACATTACAATGCTCATGTCTGCCCACAATGGATAGTGGACCAATGAATTAAGCTGTTTATTAACATAATTGTTTTTTTAATCACCTGTTCATATTGTCTTTTTTTCCCCTTGTCTGTCAAACTGTTTAAACATACATACCCTAATAAAAAGGTAAAAAATGTCATTCCAATGGGTGGCAATTTGATTTATTCATCCCTCGTCCTCCTTGTTTGACTTATGGTTTTCAAACTACATGTCTGTGAGAAAGGGGAGGAAAGAAGGAGGGATCGACAACAGAAGAATAAGAGATATGAGAATGTTTTTATGAAAGGCCATCATGAGGGTGAGGTGCTGTGTCGGTGCAGTAGGGCTGCTATACTGTGGTTATGGTCCTATCAAACTCTACAGTCAATGAAACCAACCTATAATACTTTTCCTGTAAACACTCACTTTCAGACATCAGACTCAAGATGACTGACTATGATATTCTCCATCACCTTTGAGAGTAGTGGCTGTAGTTAGCCTTAACATCCCCAAATTAGCCACTAGTACCATTAAGGTCCAATGTTTTTGCTAGTTAGAATGGTATCCAGTGCTTTATCTGAGTGGTGTGATATCAATGTCCTGTACTGTAAAATAGTGTATAGCTTCAAACATCATTCAACTCTGAAAACACATACACACACACTACTACAAAGGACACATACACAGAGCAATTGTTTCATATAAAACACTTAATGATTTGAGTTTACTCTTCAGCGCTGGTCAATAAAGCATACAGCAAGTGTGTGACAATGGTTACATGACATCAAAATGACAGTAGACAGTCACTTATGAGGACCTGTCCAATATGAAGATTAGATTGGCTTCCATGACCGCCTGTCCAGGCATTTGTATGACCTTGACATATCCAAATAATGCATTCAAAAGATGTGTATTCGTAAGATAACTGGAGTGTGTGTGTGACTGGGGTCAAGGTGTGTGTGGTCTCATGTTTCCGCTCCCCGGCTGTGTATGGCTGTGGTTGGAGGACCAGGCTGGGTCGGAGCTATCCCATCAGGCTGTGCTGGTGGGTCTGACAGAAGAGAAGAAGAAACTACGTGAGTGGGTGCGTTCCAGCGGATCAGTTTCATGCAGTTAGTGACCAGTTAGTGACCATTGCTTGCATTGTGGAAGGCACTATACTCAATTAAGGTGTTTTGGCTTGACAACGCAAACGTGACCAAAGCCGTGACAAACAGGATCCAACTTCACTGAGATTCAAAAGCCACAGTGGATACAAATGAATGTGATATTTGAGACCTTTCTCTAACCAATTAATTGTACACATTATGTTTTCAGTTTGAGTGTGTGATACTGGGGGTAGAGAAGTTTATTTTGACCTTATAAAGAAAATATTTTATAAACAATGGCTGCTATGTTGATCTGGGGCTTGCTGTTAGAAAACCACAAGTGTCCAACTTTTGGCTGTGGCAGATACACCTCCCCAAACTTCAATCGTCAAGTTCTGTCTGCAGTTGTCTGCATTAAGTCAACATACAGTGCATTTGGAAAGTATTCAGACCCCTTCCGTTTTACCACATTTTGTTACGTTAGCCTTATTGTAAAATGGATTAAATTAGGTTCCAAATCATGTCCAATCAATTTAATTTACCACAGGTGAACTCCAATCAAGTTGTAGAAACATCAAGGATGATCAATGGAAACAGGATGCAGCTGAGCTCAATTTTGAGTCTCATAGCAAAGGGTCTGAATACTTATGTAAATAAGGTATCCGTTTTTTATTTGTAATAAATTCACTAAAATTTCTATTTGGATAGATGCTCTACAGATGGTCATACTAACAACAAGCTATCTGTTGATAAGCAACTACTTCCTAAGGTTGGGTTTAGAATAAGGGTTAGGGCTGGGGTAATGGTTAGGAAAAGGGTTAAGGTTAGGGCTAGGGTTAGTAGATAGTTAGTTGAAATGTTACTAATATTCTGAAGAGCATCTACGGATGGGCAATCCAAATAAAGGGTAGATTTTACCGTGAAATGTTTACTTATGAGCCCTTTCCCAATAATGCAGTTAAAAAGTAAGAACATTTACAAATAGATAAAAAGAAAATAGTGTTCGATTGTCGTCATTCTCGTTGAGATTAAAAATAGTACCAGTATCCTGTCTCCCTGCGCCTGCTTCCACCACTCCACCCTATTCGCATTCAGTCACACTAGGATCCTAACTCAAAGTAAGTCCTTGCATTTCAAAGATGATAAAAAAAGAATAATAATAATAATAAGGAAATGCATGATTTTTTGTTTTCTATTATCTTTTACCAGATCTAATGTGTTATATTTTCCTACATTCATTTCACATTTCCACAAACTTCAAAATGTTTCCTTTCAAATGGTATCAAGAATATGCATATCCTTGCTTCGGGTCCTGAGTTACATGGAGTTAGATTTGGGTATGTCATTTTAGTCAAAAATTGAAAAAAAGGGTTCTATCCTTAAGAGGTTTGAAAGGTCTTACTCACATCGGCAATGGAGAGCGTGATCACATAGTCGTCCAGAACAGCTGGTGCACTAATGCATGGTTCAGTGTTGCTTGCCTCGAAGCAAGCATAAAAGTCATTTAGCTAATCTTGTAGGCTTGCGCTTCACTGGGCAGCTTGCATCTGGGTTTCCCTTTGTAATCCGTCATAGTTTGCAAGTCCTGCCACATCCGACGAGCATGAAGTAGGATTCGATCTTAGTCTTGTATATACACTTTGCCTGTTAGATGGTTTGTCAGAGGGCGTAGTGGAATTTCTTATAAGCGTCCGGATTTGTGTCCCGCTCCTTGAAAGTGGCAGCTCTGTTGCCTGTAATTAATGGCTTCTGGTTAGGATATGTATGTGCAGTCACTGTGGGGACTACTCGTCGATGCACTTATTAATGAAACCAGTGTGGTAAAATCCTCAATGCCATCGGATGAATCCTGGAACATATTCCAATCTGTGCTAGCAAAACAGTCCTGTAGCTTAGCGTCAACTTCCGTATTGAGCGCATCACTGCTACTTCCTGTTGAGTTTTTGCTTGTAAGCAGCAATTAAGAGGATGGAGTTATGGATTTGCCAAATGGAGGGCAAGGGAGAGCTTTGTATGCGGTCTCTGTGTGTGGAGTAAAGGTGATTAGAGCAGGGATGGGCAATCAGCAGTCACTCAATTAGCCCATGTCAGCAAAAATGTTTTAGATTGGTAAATTAGTCTAGCAAACAGCTATCTAAACTTGTAGTAAGCATGGTCGAAAACATTTGCCTCCACCTTATGGCAAAATGTGTAGAATTGCAGGAAATTAGCTATAAAACTGCAACATTTTCTATCCACCCCATGGCAAAATGAGTAGACCCACTGCGGCCCCTCATGATGAGTTCCATTTTTTGTGGCCCCCACCCCCATCAAAGTTGCCCATCCCTGATTTTGACTTTTTTCGCCTCTAGTTGCACAGGAGACATGCTGGTAGAAATGAGTTAAAACAGATTTCAGTTTCCCTACATTCAAATCCCAGCCACTAGGAATGCCGCATCTGGGTGAGCATTTTCTTGTTTTCTTATAGCCTTATACAGCTCATTGAGTGCGGTCTTAGTGCCAGAATCGGTTTGTTGTGATAAATGTCTATTTACGAAAAATGTAGAGAGGTAGGCCTATGCTTTCAGCCATTTCTGCCCTGGTTTTAACTTAACATACCAAGCACTTCACTGACACTGAGATATGCATGGAGTCTGATGGAATTGGCTGAAAACAATCTATGCATAGTAGACTATAATTTGGTCTGTGAAACAGATAGGCCTACCTCTTATTTCTTAAATTGGAAGAAATAGGCTCCAACACAAAGCCCTCTTGTTGTTAGTAGCCTAAAGGGAGAACACACTAGGCACACTTGATGTTGCGAGCCCAGCAGAGAATCAGGGATGAGGGGCAGCATCGGGCACACATAGATATAATTAGCAACTAATTATCAAACACTGAGCAATATGACATTTAACATGACCCTCCCCTGGAATTAATTTAAAAAATACTAAACCCTCCCCATGATTGAAATTGAATAATTATGACCCTCCCCCATTTCTTCCGGGTAACAGTTGCGTACATTTACATCCCTACCTTAGTTCTGCAAACCAATGAATCTGATAGCAACATATTGATGCTTGTGTGTATGTGTAAGAATATGCAGGATTCAGCCAGCAGACCACCAAGTGGTGACCCCTGAATTAGACCATTTATTTAATAGTCTTTCATTCAACCAGAAAAATAGGAAGGAATCAGTAAGCCTATTACTTTCCTATAAAACTTTCCACAAGTATTTCCATAATTTAGGGAATGAACGAGGCATCTTATATTAGTATTCAAATGTTATTCAAAACGTTATTTTCCTTGTTTCTCCACCAAGGAGTAGCAGTATAGGATGGGTCTAAACGACGGGAGGTGGAAGAGAGGAGACAGAATACAAGAATCACTAGGGTGCGGTACTGTAGTGCTGTGTGTGTGTATGTGTGTGTGAACAAGACATTTCAAAGAAATGGGCCCAGTTTCATGTAAGTCAGTCCCTCTTCCAGTGACATCACAACAGAAAGTGATAGATTCTGCTACATATGCCGCTTCAAAGCAAATGGGAACTCGAAAATATCCGACTTCCGAGCGTTAAAAACAACAGGGAACTAGCAAAAAAAACTAGCTCCGACTGCGAAAAATGTATTTTACCAGTCATCCAACTCGGAATTCTCAATCGGAAACTCGGACCTCTTTCTAGAACTCCGACTTCACGACCTGAAGATCACTGACGTCATGGTTTTTCTCAGAGTTCCAAGTTGTGTTGAACGCGCATTAAGGCGTTGCAGTGTGAAAGTAGTCGCGGTGTAGGTGTTTTCCAGAGCGATCATTAACGCAGATGACTTTGGTTATGTAAGTAGCAAATACGTTTTATACTGTACTTGTCACCAGGGTTGGGATCAATACCATTTCACTTCAGTCAATTCAAGAACTAAAATGAAATTCGAATTCCTACATTTTATCATAAATAATCATTGAGGGAAGATGGAATTGTAACCCAAACCCTGATTGTCACTACTGGCTTTTTTTTGTTAATGTTGCAACGAGCTAACCAAGCTAGCAACAAACTTGTCCATGTGGAACAATTTCAGTTGAAACTGGTAAGGGAGAGGTTTGGGTTCACTTCGAATTTACATTTGACTGCTAAACCATGTACAGTAATATGTGTACTTCTCCTGTTGTGCTAGTCTCTGTTATGTGAACCGTGATCGCGGCCACGGGTTGTGCTGTGCAGCACTGACAGCAGTGTTGACATGGGTCGGAATTCCGAACCTTCGACAAAAGTGTTTGTTTTGATTTGCTGTTGTTTGCAACTAGACTGAGTGTGCCAGAGCGCAGATGAACTGATGAATGTACATACGCTCAACATCCGTTGAATATGGCCGGTGTCAGTAAACTTCGGCAAAAAAGCATAATTAAACTGTTGCCAGCACAGTTCGTCACCAACGCTCTGGATAACATGGAAACAGCCTAACCAGCTCTGCTGGGGCAAGTAAAATGGTCAGAGTGAGGTGTTCTCTCATTTATGTCTGGAAGTAGTTAGCTAACTTTATCCAGTTAGCTTGGGTGCTTGACTGCCGTTGAGGTCAGAGCGCTCTGAATTTAAGAACGAACAATCAGACAACGCAGTCTGAACCCTCCCTGATACCCCAGAGTGAATTTACGAAAGCACCCCAAGTTGCAGATTAGTTGCAGGAGGGGTGCTTCACGAAGCAACTAAAATGACTTGCAAGTTGCATCGTATAACGGCAGTTTTAGCTTTGTGGTTATTGTACTCAAGTTATGCATGTGATGCGAGTCAAATGCAAAATAAAGAACACCTCACTCTGACCATTTTACTTGACCCAGCAGAGCTGGTTAGGCTGTTTCCATTAAACCATGAATATGCGTTAAGATCACCCGCAAAGCTGATTTCAATTGCAACCACTTGGCCACCATATTACTGCTCCCATTATTTATTTATTTATTTTACATTCCAAGCTCACTGACCACATGTATATGCACACAAATATCAATTTCAGCAAGAAAACCAAATGATGTCACTCAGACAGAAGGAGAACTAACAAAGTCACTAACAACCCAAATTAAACAGGTGGGGTTTTAAGAGGGGTTCTGGAAGACACTCATGAGGGTCTCCACCGAAAGTTGACTAGCAACAACTGGAACCTAAGACACCCATCATGAGTGGCCACTAAAGTTGCCGAAGAAGAGGCAAACAAAAACCCACACCAAACTGGTGTCGCGAAAATCAGACAATGGATGGTTCTTCTACGAAGAAAAATAAATAGGTGTTAACCCTCCACATCTCTCAAGACAACTAGCGTCCTGGGCCAGCCACTCTTAAATATAACCAGGGCCAGCACAGGTGAAACACCTTTCGGCTAATGAGATGTGCAAGCCAGCACAGTTGTAACACATACTGACTAACACCCTAACTAACACTCAATGCACACTACGTGTTAAAAGTCCAACATCAAAACGAAAAAAAAATGTAAACATGATTTTAAAAAACGTAAGCCTATGCAAAAAAAAAAAAGTACTGTAGCAACGAGGTTTGTGAAGTAAGCTATAGACCCAATACATTATCTCCTCATATTGGCTTTGCTTGAATTACCCTGCCAATGCATTGTTGTTTGGGCCATTTAAAAATATATATATTTCAAAATTTTAGGTAGGCTTTACTGGTAATATATCCGTTGTATTATTTGCGAGGCACAGCTAAGTGAGCATATATTTAAATAATTTGCTATTTATTTTTTATTTTACTGGGCTGATGGCGCCTGCATCTGATGGTCAATCTCAGCGGAGGGAGAGGGCAGAGGACTGAGGGTCCGCCCCTCAACATCCCTCCGCTCTCCCTTTTACCTCCACTGTCACTGGCCAAAAAGGGACACCGTCTTCCAGCTGATGGCGAAACTCGAGTCGCACCGCATTATTTCTGCCTCATGCATACATTAATGTTGATACATTCATGTTGGTGGAAAAAGTACCCTTTTTTATACCATTTGAATAATTCTATGAAAAAGGATTAGGAAATACTAACATGGTTGTGCACACAAGGGGCAGAAGTTTAGGCTGGGTGTGAGGGAAGGGAGAGGAGACAGAAGAACAAGATAATTATAAAGTTAAATGATCACTAGGGTCAGTGCGTCTGTCCATGTGTCTGATTTTCGACTATTTCATAACCGAGGCCACTTGAGTCTAACCAACACTGGCACTCCCAGGTGATTATCATTAGGTTAAACCAGTAAAGGTGTTCTGTGGAATGATTCATTACCTGTGTGGAGTCTGAACTGAGCACCTATCTACAAAAGACATACTCAAATACTGATTCTCAAACAAGAGGGGTTTGGTTCTGTGAGTAGTGTAATTGTCTGTCACCATTTCTATCACTGTGACCCTGTCAAAATGAATGATGTCAAATGGGTGAGTTGGTCATTGAAAATGATTAATGGATATTTCCCTTCCTTTCAAGTGAGGGATTGAATGCCGGTTACTTGGAAATCAAATTCCTGTCAGTATCAACTAGTGCTCTCGTCACTATTGGATTTTTCGTTGTTTTAGGAATTGGAGTATACTTCGTTGGCAAAGGGTATAATGGTGAGTCTAAGGCTAGGTCTAAAATTGATACAATGCATTTTGTAAAAAGTTGTTAACATATTGATATTTTTTTGCATTAATATGTCTGCATAATAACACTTACATCAATGATGGAGTGTCCGATGGTTGTATGTGTGATTTGTCCTACACTTTGGTCCTGATCAAAACAAGAGGCAAATATGGTCCTGAGAAAATGAATGCTGTCCATTTTGGCCTATACATTCAAGAATCCCTGTGCTTGAAATCACATTATTGATGCAATAGAAAACCCTACTGATTGGTCTGGTACTGTTTTATAATCTTACAGAAAACAGCTTAAAACTCAGCAAGATGTCTTGACATTAAAGCCTGAAGAGGAGCCAGAGGTGAAGTATTCAGTGAATGACTCTACAATCAAACTATATGACTACTTTATTCAATTTAACATACTGTATCTATCTTTCCTGCTCTGTTAATTACATGGGTTTTACAATGAATTGTAAAGGGAAATTGTCGATGTGCTCTTGAGCAAGGCACTTATCCAGAGCAATTAGGGTTAAGAGCTTCTGCTAAATGACTAAAATCTACATTACAATGCTCATGTCTGCCCACAATGGATAGTGGACCAATGAATTAAGCTGTTTATTAACATAATTGTTTTTTTAATCACCTGTTCATATTGTCTTTTTTTCCCCTTGTCTGTCAAACTGTTTAAACATACATACCCTAATAAAAAGGTAAAAAATGTCATTCCAATGGGTGGCAATTTGATTTATTCATCCCTCGTCCTCCTTGTTTGACTTATGGTTTTCAAACTACATGTCTGTGAGAAAGGGGAGGAAAGAAGGAGGGATCGACAACAGAAGAATAAGAGATATGAGAATGTTTTTATGAAAGGCCATCATGAGGGTGAGGTGCTGTGTCGGTGCAGTAGGGCTGCTATACTGTGGTTATGGTCCTATCAAACTCTACAGTCAATGAAACCAACCTATAATACTTTTCCTGTAAACACTCACTTTCAGACATCAGACTCAAGATGACTGACTATGATATTCTCCATCACCTTTGAGAGTAGTGGCTGTAGTTAGCCTTAACATCCCCAAATTAGCCACTAGTACCATTAAGGTCCAATGTTTTTGCTAGTTAGAATGGTATCCAGTGCTTTATCTGAGTGGTGTGATATCAATGTCCTGTACTGTAAAATAGTGTATAGCTTCAAACATCATTCAACTCTGAAAACACATACACACACACTACTACAAAGGACACATACACAGAGCAATTGTTTCATATAAAACACTTAATGATTTGAGTTTACTCTTCAGCGCTGGTCAATAAAGCATACAGCAAGTGTGTGACAATGGTTACATGACATCAAAATGACAGTAGACAGTCACTTATGAGGACCTGTCCAATATGAAGATTAGATTGGCTTCCATGACCGCCTGTCCAGGCATTTGTATGACCTTGACATATCCAAATAATGCATTCAAAAGATGTGTATTCGTAAGATAACTGGAGTGTGTGTGTGACTGGGGTCAAGGTGTGTGTGGTCTCATGTTTCCGCTCCCCGGCTGTGTATGGCTGTGGTTGGAGGACCAGGCTGGGTCGGAGCTATCCCATCAGGCTGTGCTGGTGGGTCTGACAGAAGAGAAGAAGAAACTACGTGAGTGGGTGCGTTCCAGCGGATCAGTTTCATGCAGTTAGTGACCAGTTAGTGACCATTGCTTGCATTGTGGAAGGCACTATACTCAATTAAGGTGTTTTGGCTTGACAACGCAAACGTGACCAAAGCCGTGACAAACAGGATCCAACTTCACTGAGATTCAAAAGCCACAGTGGATACAAATGAATGTGATATTTGAGACCTTTCTCTAACCAATTAATTGTACACATTATGTTTTCAGTTTGAGTGTGTGATACTGGGGGTAGAGAAGTTTATTTTGACCTTATAAAGAAAATATTTTATAAACAATGGCTGCTATGTTGATCTGGGGCTTGCTGTTAGAAAACCACAAGTGTCCAACTTTTGGCTGTGGCAGATACACCTCCCCTAACTTCAATCGTCAAGTTCTGTCTGCAGTTGTCTGCATTAAGTCAACATACAGTGCATTTGGAAAGTATTCAGACCCCTTCCGTTTTACCACATTTTGTTACGTTAGCCTTATTGTAAAATGGATTAAATTAGGTTCCAAATCATGTCCAATCAATTTAATTTACCACAGGTGAACTCCAATCAAGTTGTAGAAACATCAAGGATGATCAATGGAAACAGGATGCAGCTGAGCTCAATTTTGAGTCTCATAGCAAAGGGTCTGAATACTTATGTAAATAAGGTATCCGTTTTTTATTTGTAATAAATTCACTAAAATTTCTATTTGGATAGATGCTCTACAGATGGTCATACTAACAACAAGCTATCTGTTGATAAGCAACTACTTCCTAAGGTTGGGTTTAGAATAAGGGTTAGGGCTGGGGTAATGGTTAGGAAAAGGGTTAAGGTTAGGGCTAGGGTTAGTAGATAGTTAGTTGAAATGTTACTAATATTCTGAAGAGCATCTACGGATGGGCAATCCAAATAAAGGGTAGATTTTACCGTGAAATGTTTACTTATGAGCCCTTTCCCAATAATGCAGTTAAAAAGTAAGAACATTTACAAATAGATAAAAAGAAAATAGTGTTCGATTGTCGTCATTCTCGTTGAGATTAAAAATAGTACCAGTATCCTGTCTCCCTGCGCCTGCTTCCACCACTCCACCCTATTCGCATTCAGTCACACTAGGATCCTAACTCAAAGTAAGTCCTTGCATTTCAAAGATGATAAAAAAAGAATAATAATAATAATAAGGAAATGCATGATTTTTTGTTTTCTATTATCTTTTACCAGATCTAATGTGTTATATTTTCCTACATTCATTTCACATTTCCACAAACTTCAAAATGTTTCCTTTCAAATGGTATCAAGAATATGCATATCCTTGCTTCGGGTCCTGAGTTACATGGAGTTAGATTTGGGTATGTCATTTTAGTCAAAAATTGAAAAAAAGGGTTCTATCCTTAAGAGGTTTGAAAGGTCTTACTCACATCGGCAATGGAGAGCGTGATCACATAGTCGTCCAGAACAGCTGGTGCACTAATGCATGGTTCAGTGTTGCTTGCCTCGAAGCAAGCATAAAAGTCATTTAGCTAATCTTGTAGGCTTGCGCTTCACTGGGCAGCTTGCATCTGGGTTTCCCTTTGTAATCCGTCATAGTTTGCAAGTCCTGCCACATCCGACGAGCATGAAGTAGGATTCGATCTTAGTCTTGTATATACACTTTGCCTGTTAGATGGTTTGTCAGAGGGCGTAGTGGAATTTCTTATAAGCGTCCGGATTTGTGTCCCGCTCCTTGAAAGTGGCAGCTCTGTTGCCTGTAATTAATGGCTTCTGGTTAGGATATGTATGTGCAGTCACTGTGGGGACTACTCGTCGATGCACTTATTAATGAAACCAGTGTGGTAAAATCCTCAATGCCATCGGATGAATCCTGGAACATATTCCAATCTGTGCTAGCAAAACAGTCCTGTAGCTTAGCGTCAACTTCCGTATTGAGCGCATCACTGCTACTTCCTGTTGAGTTTTTGCTTGTAAGCAGCAATTAAGAGGATGGAGTTATGGATTTGCCAAATGGAGGGCAAGGGAGAGCTTTGTATGCGGTCTCTGTGTGTGGAGTAAAGGTGATTAGAGCAGGGATGGGCAATCAGCAGTCACTCAATTAGCCCATGTCAGCAAAAATGTTTTAGATTGGTAAATTAGTCTAGCAAACAGCTATCTAAACTTGTAGTAAGCATGGTCGAAAACATTTGCCTCCACCTTATGGCAAAATGTGTAGAATTGCAGGAAATTAGCTATAAAACTGCAACATTTTCTATCCACCCCATGGCAAAATGAGTAGACCCACTGCGGCCCCTCATGATGAGTTCCATTTTTTGTGGCCCCCACCCCCATCAAAGTTGCCCATCCCTGATTTTGACTTTTTTCGCCTCTAGTTGCACAGGAGACATGCTGGTAGAAATGAGTTAAAACAGATTTCAGTTTCCCTACATTCAAATCCCAGCCACTAGGAATGCCGCATCTGGGTGAGCATTTTCTTGTTTTCTTATAGCCTTATACAGCTCATTGAGTGCGGTCTTAGTGCCAGAATCGGTTTGTTGTGATAAATGTCTATTTACGAAAAATGTAGAGAGGTAGGCCTATGCTTTCAGCCATTTCTGCCCTGGTTTTAACTTAACATACCAAGCACTTCACTGACACTGAGATATGCATGGAGTCTGATGGAATTGGCTGAAAACAATCTATGCATAGTAGACTATAATTTGGTCTGTGAAACAGATAGGCCTACCTCTTATTTCTTAAATTGGAAGAAATAGGCTCCAACACAAAGCCCTCTTGTTGTTAGTAGCCTAAAGGGAGAACACACTAGGCACACTTGATGTTGCGAGCCCAGCAGAGAATCAGGGATGAGGGGCAGCATCGGGCACACATAGATATAATTAGCAACTAATTATCAAACACTGAGCAATATGACATTTAACATGACCCTCCCCTGGAATTAATTTAAAAAATACTAAACCCTCCCCATGATTGAAATTGAATAATTATGACCCTCCCCCATTTCTTCCGGGTAACAGTTGCGTACATTTACATCCCTACCTTAGTTCTGCAAACCAATGAATCTGATAGCAACATATTGATGCTTGTGTGTATGTGTAAGAATATGCAGGATTCAGCCAGCAGACCACCAAGTGGTGACCCCTGAATTAGACCATTTATTTAATAGTCTTTCATTCAACCAGAAAAATAGGAAGGAATCAGTAAGCCTATTACTTTCCTATAAAACTTTCCACAAGTATTTCCATAATTTAGGGAATGAACGAGGCATCTTATATTAGTATTCAAATGTTATTCAAAACGTTATTTTCCTTGTTTCTCCACCAAGGAGTAGCAGTATAGGATGGGTCTAAACGACGGGAGGTGGAAGAGAGGAGACAGAATACAAGAATCACTAGGGTGCGGTACTGTAGTGCTGTGTGTGTGTATGTGTGTGTGAACAAGACATTTCAAAGAAATGGGCCCAGTTTCATGTAAGTCAGTCCCTCTTCCAGTGACATCACAACAGAAAGTGATAGATTCTGCTACATATGCCGCTTCAAAGCAAATGGGAACTCGAAAATATCCGACTTCCGAGCGTTAAAAACAACAGGGAACTAGCAAAAAAAACTAGCTCCGACTGCGAAAAATGTATTTTACCAGTCATCCAACTCGGAATTCTCAATCGGAAACTCGGACCTCTTTCTAGAACTCCGACTTCACGACCTGAAGATCACTGACGTCATGGTTTTTCTCAGAGTTCCAAGTTGTGTTGAACGCGCATTAAGGCGTTGCAGTGTGAAAGTAGTCGCGGTGTAGGTGTTTTCCAGAGCGATCATTAACGCAGATGACTTTGGTTATGTAAGTAGCAAATACGTTTTATACTGTACTTGTCACCAGGGTTGGGATCAATACCATTTCACTTCAGTCAATTCAAGAACTAAAATGAAATTCGAATTCCTACATTTTATCATAAATAATCATTGAGGGAAGATGGAATTGTAACCCAAACCCTGATTGTCACTACTGGCTTTTTTTTGTTAATGTTGCAACGAGCTAACCAAGCTAGCAACAAACTTGTCCATGTGGAACAATTTCAGTTGAAACTGGTAAGGGAGAGGTTTGGGTTCACTTCGAATTTACATTTGACTGCTAAACCATGTACAGTAATATGTGTACTTCTCCTGTTGTGCTAGTCTCTGTTATGTGAACCGTGATCGCGGCCACGGGTTGTGCTGTGCAGCACTGACAGCAGTGTTGACATGGGTCGGAATTCCGAACCTTCGACAAAAGTGTTTGTTTTGATTTGCTGTTGTTTGCAACTAGACTGAGTGTGCCAGAGCGCAGATGAACTGATGAATGTACATACGCTCAACATCCGTTGAATATGGCCGGTGTCAGTAAACTTCGGCAAAAAAGCATAATTAAACTGTTGCCAGCACAGTTCGTCACCAACGCTCTGGATAACATGGAAACAGCCTAACCAGCTCTGCTGGGGCAAGTAAAATGGTCAGAGTGAGGTGTTCTCTCATTTATGTCTGGAAGTAGTTAGCTAACTTTATCCAGTTAGCTTGGGTGCTTGACTGCCGTTGAGGTCAGAGCGCTCTGAATTTAAGAACGAACAATCAGACAACGCAGTCTGAACCCTCCCTGATACCCCAGAGTGAATTTACGAAAGCACCCCAAGTTGCAGATTAGTTGCAGGAGGGGTGCTTCACGAAGCAACTAAAATGACTTGCAAGTTGCATCGTATAACGGCAGTTTTAGCTTTGTGGTTATTGTACTCAAGTTATGCATGTGATGCGAGTCAAATGCAAAATAAAGAACACCTCACTCTGACCATTTTACTTGACCCAGCAGAGCTGGTTAGGCTGTTTCCATTAAACCATGAATATGCGTTAAGATCACCCGCAAAGCTGATTTCAATTGCAACCACTTGGCCACCATATTACTGCTCCCATTATTTATTTATTTATTTTACATTCCAAGCTCACTGACCACATGTATATGCACACAAATATCAATTTCAGCAAGAAAACCAAATGATGTCACTCAGACAGAAGGAGAACTAACAAAGTCACTAACAACCCAAATTAAACAGGTGGGGTTTTAAGAGGGGTTCTGGAAGACACTCATGAGGGTCTCCACCGAAAGTTGACTAGCAACAACTGGAACCTAAGACACCCATCATGAGTGGCCACTAAAGTTGCCGAAGAAGAGGCAAACAAAAACCCACACCAAACTGGTGTCGCGAAAATCAGACAATGGATGGTTCTTCTACGAAGAAAAATAAATAGGTGTTAACCCTCCACATCTCTCAAGACAACTAGCGTCCTGGGCCAGCCACTCTTAAATATAACCAGGGCCAGCACAGGTGAAACACCTTTCGGCTAATGAGATGTGCAAGCCAGCACAGTTGTAACACATACTGACTAACACCCTAACTAACACTCAATGCACACTACGTGTTAAAAGTCCAACATCAAAACGAAAAAAAAATGTAAACATGATTTTAAAAAACGTAAGCCTATGCAAAAAAAAAAAAGTACTGTAGCAACGAGGTTTGTGAAGTAAGCTATAGACCCAATACATTATCTCCTCATATTGGCTTTGCTTGAATTACCCTGCCAATGCATTGTTGTTTGGGCCATTTAAAAATATATATATTTCAAAATTTTAGGTAGGCTTTACTGGTAATATATCCGTTGTATTATTTGCGAGGCACAGCTAAGTGAGCATATATTTAAATAATTTGCTATTTATTTTTTATTTTACTGGGCTGATGGCGCCTGCATCTGATGGTCAATCTCAGCGGAGGGAGAGGGCAGAGGACTGAGGGTCCGCCCCTCAACATCCCTCCGCTCTCCCTTTTACCTCCACTGTCACTGGCCAAAAAGGGACACCGTCTTCCAGCTGATGGCGAAACTCGAGTCGCACCGCATTATTTCTGCCTCATGCATACATTAATGTTGATACATTCATGTTGGTGGAAAAAGTACCCTTTTTTATACCATTTGAATAATTCTATGAAAAAGGATTAGGAAATACTAACATGGTTGTGCACACAAGGGGCAGAAGTTTAGGCTGGGTGTGAGGGAAGGGAGAGGAGACAGAAGAACAAGATAATTATAAAGTTAAATGATCACTAGGGTCAGTGCGTCTGTCCATGTGTCTGATTTTCGACTATTTCATAACCGAGGCCACTTGAGTCTAACCAACACTGGCACTCCCAGGTGATTATCATTAGGTTAAACCAGTAAAGGTGTTCTGTGGAATGATTCATTACCTGTGTGGAGTCTGAACTGAGCACCTATCTACAAAAGACATACTCAAATACTGATTCTCAAACAAGAGGGGTTTGGTTCTGTGAGTAGTGTAATTGTCTGTCACCATTTCTATCACTGTGACCCTGTCAAAATGAATGATGTCAAATGGGTGAGTTGGTCATTGAAAATGATTAATGGATATTTCCCTTCCTTTCAAGTGAGGGATTGAATGCCGGTTACTTGGAAATCAAATTCCTGTCAGTATCAACTAGTGCTCTCGTCACTATTGGATTTTTCGTTGTTTTAGGAATTGGAGTATACTTCGTTGGCAAAGGGTATAATGGTGAGTCTAAGGCTAGGTCTAAAATTGATACAATGCATTTTGTAAAAAGTTGTTAACATATTGATATTTTTTTGCATTAATATGTCTGCATAATAACACTTACATCAATGATGGAGTGTCCGATGGTTGTATGTGTGATTTGTCCTACACTTTGGTCCTGATCAAAACAAGAGGCAAATATGGTCCTGAGAAAATGAATGCTGTCCATTTTGGCCTATACATTCAAGAATCCCTGTGCTTGAAATCACATTATTGATGCAATAGAAAACCCTACTGATTGGTCTGGTACTGTTTTATAATCTTACAGAAAACAGCTTAAAACTCAGCAAGATGTCTTGACATTAAAGCCTGAAGAGGAGCCAGAGGTGAAGTATTCAGTGAATGACTCTACAATCAAACTATATGACTACTTTATTCAATTTAACATACTGTATCTATCTTTCCTGCTCTGTTAATTACATGGGTTTTACAATGAATTGTAAAGGGAAATTGTCGATGTGCTCTTGAGCAAGGCACTTATCCAGAGCAATTAGGGTTAAGAGCTTCTGCTAAATGACTAAAATCTACATTACAATGCTCATGTCTGCCCACAATGGATAGTGGACCAATGAATTAAGCTGTTTATTAACATAATTGTTTTTTTAATCACCTGTTCATATTGTCTTTTTTTCCCCTTGTCTGTCAAACTGTTTAAACATACATACCCTAATAAAAAGGTAAAAAATGTCATTCCAATGGGTGGCAATTTGATTTATTCATCCCTCGTCCTCCTTGTTTGACTTATGGTTTTCAAACTACATGTCTGTGAGAAAGGGGAGGAAAGAAGGAGGGATCGACAACAGAAGAATAAGAGATATGAGAATGTTTTTATGAAAGGCCATCATGAGGGTGAGGTGCTGTGTCGGTGCAGTAGGGCTGCTATACTGTGGTTATGGTCCTATCAAACTCTACAGTCAATGAAACCAACCTATAATACTTTTCCTGTAAACACTCACTTTCAGACATCAGACTCAAGATGACTGACTATGATATTCTCCATCACCTTTGAGAGTAGTGGCTGTAGTTAGCCTTAACATCCCCAAATTAGCCACTAGTACCATTAAGGTCCAATGTTTTTGCTAGTTAGAATGGTATCCAGTGCTTTATCTGAGTGGTGTGATATCAATGTCCTGTACTGTAAAATAGTGTATAGCTTCAAACATCATTCAACTCTGAAAACACATACACACACACTACTACAAAGGACACATACACAGAGCAATTGTTTCATATAAAACACTTAATGATTTGAGTTTACTCTTCAGCGCTGGTCAATAAAGCATACAGCAAGTGTGTGACAATGGTTACATGACATCAAAATGACAGTAGACAGTCACTTATGAGGACCTGTCCAATATGAAGATTAGATTGGCTTCCATGACCGCCTGTCCAGGCATTTGTATGACCTTGACATATCCAAATAATGCATTCAAAAGATGTGTATTCGTAAGATAACTGGAGTGTGTGTGTGACTGGGGTCAAGGTGTGTGTGGTCTCATGTTTCCGCTCCCCGGCTGTGTATGGCTGTGGTTGGAGGACCAGGCTGGGTCGGAGCTATCCCATCAGGCTGTGCTGGTGGGTCTGACAGAAGAGAAGAAGAAACTACGTGAGTGGGTGCGTTCCAGCGGATCAGTTTCATGCAGTTAGTGACCAGTTAGTGACCATTGCTTGCATTGTGGAAGGCACTATACTCAATTAAGGTGTTTTGGCTTGACAACGCAAACGTGACCAAAGCCGTGACAAACAGGATCCAACTTCACTGAGATTCAAAAGCCACAGTGGATACAAATGAATGTGATATTTGAGACCTTTCTCTAACCAATTAATTGTACACATTATGTTTTCAGTTTGAGTGTGTGATACTGGGGGTAGAGAAGTTTATTTTGACCTTATAAAGAAAATATTTTATAAACAATGGCTGCTATGTTGATCTGGGGCTTGCTGTTAGAAAACCACAAGTGTCCAACTTTTGGCTGTGGCAGATACACCTCCCCTAACTTCAATCGTCAAGTTCTGTCTGCAGTTGTCTGCATTAAGTCAACATACAGTGCATTTGGAAAGTATTCAGACCCCTTCCGTTTTACCACATTTTGTTACGTTAGCCTTATTGTAAAATGGATTAAATTAGGTTCCAAATCATGTCCAATCAATTTAATTTACCACAGGTGAACTCCAATCAAGTTGTAGAAACATCAAGGATGATCAATGGAAACAGGATGCAGCTGAGCTCAATTTTGAGTCTCATAGCAAAGGGTCTGAATACTTATGTAAATAAGGTATCCGTTTTTTATTTGTAATAAATTCACTAAAATTTCTATTTGGATAGATGCTCTACAGATGGTCATACTAACAACAAGCTATCTGTTGATAAGCAACTACTTCCTAAGGTTGGGTTTAGAATAAGGGTTAGGGCTGGGGTAATGGTTAGGAAAAGGGTTAAGGTTAGGGCTAGGGTTAGTAGATAGTTAGTTGAAATGTTACTAATATTCTGAAGAGCATCTACGGATGGGCAATCCAAATAAAGGGTAGATTTTACCGTGAAATGTTTACTTATGAGCCCTTTCCCAATAATGCAGTTAAAAAGTAAGAACATTTACAAATAGATAAAAAGAAAATAGTGTTCGATTGTCGTCATTCTCGTTGAGATTAAAAATAGTACCAGTATCCTGTCTCCCTGCGCCTGCTTCCACCACTCCACCCTATTCGCATTCAGTCACACTAGGATCCTAACTCAAAGTAAGTCCTTGCATTTCAAAGATGATAAAAAAAGAATAATAATAAGGAAATGCATGATTTTTTGTTTTCTATTATCTTTTACCAGATCTAATGTGTTATATTTTCCTACATTCATTTCACATTTCCACAAACTTCAAAATGTTTCCTTTCAAATGGTATCAAGAATATGCATATCCTTGCTTCGGGTCCTGAGTTACATGGAGTTAGATTTGGGTATGTCATTTTAGTCAAAAATTGAAAAAAAGGGTTCTATCCTTAAGAGGTTTGAAAGGTCTTACTCACATCGGCAATGGAGAGCGTGATCACATAGTCGTCCAGAACAGCTGGTGCACTAATGCATGGTTCAGTGTTGCTTGCCTCGAAGCAAGCATAAAAGGCATTTAGCTAATCTTGTAGGCTTGCGCTTCACTGGGCAGCTTGCATCTGGGTTTCCCTTTGTAATCCGTCATAGTTTGCAAGTCCTGCCACATCCGACGAGCATGAAGTAGGATTCGATCTTAGTCTTGTATATACACTTTGCCTGTTAGATGGTTTGTCAGAGGGCGTAGTGGAATTTCTTATAAGCGTCCGGATTTGTGTCCCGCTCCTTGAAAGTGGCAGCTCTGTTGCCTGTAATTAATGGCTTCTGGTTAGGATATGTATGTGCAGTCACTGTGGGGACTACTCGTCGATGCACTTATTAATGAAACCAGTGTGGTAAAATCCTCAATGCCATCGGATGAATCCTGGAACATATTCCAATCTGTGCTAGCAAAACAGTCCTGTAGCTTAGCGTCAACTTCCGTATTGAGCGCATCACTGCTACTTCCTGTTGAGTTTTTGCTTGTAAGCAGCAATTAAGAGGATGGAGTTATGGATTTGCCAAATGGAGGGCAAGGGAGAGCTTTGTATGCGGTCTCTGTGTGTGGAGTAAAGGTGATTAGAGCAGGGATGGGCAATCAGCAGTCACTCAATTAGCCCATGTCAGCAAAAATGTTTTAGATTGGTAAATTAGTCTAGCAAACAGCTATCTAAACTTGTAGTAAGCATGGTCGAAAACATTTGCCTCCACCTTATGGCAAAATGTGTAGAATTGCAGGAAATTAGCTATAAAACTGCAACATTTTCTATCCACCCCATGGCAAAATGAGTAGACCCACTGCGGCCCCTCATGATGAGTTCCATTTTTTGTGGCCCCCACCCCCATCAAAGTTGCCCATCCCTGATTTTGACTTTTTTCGCCTCTAGTTGCACAGGAGACATGCTGGTAGAAATGAGTTAAAACAGATTTCAGTTTCCCTACATTCAAATCCCAGCCACTAGGAATGCCGCATCTGGGTGAGCATTTTCTTGTTTTCTTATAGCCTTATACAGCTCATTGAGTGCGGTCTTAGTGCCAGAATCGGTTTGTTGTGATAAATGTCTATTTACGAAAAATGTAGAGAGGTAGGCCTATGCTTTCAGCCATTTCTGCCCTGGTTTTAACTTAACATACCAAGCACTTCACTGACACTGAGATATGCATGGAGTCTGATGGAATTGGCTGAAAACAATCTATGCATAGTAGACTATAATTTGGTCTGTGAAACAGATAGGCCTACCTCTTATTTCTTAAATTGGAAGAAATAGGCTCCAACACAAAGCCCTCTTGTTGTTAGTAGCCTAAAGGGAGAACACACTAGGCACACTTGATGTTGCGAGCCCAGCAGAGAATCAGGGATGAGGGGCAGCATCGGGCACACATAGATATAATTAGCAACTAATTATCAAACACTGAGCAATATGACATTTAACATGACCCTCCCCTGGAATTAATTTAAAAAATACTAAACCCTCCCCATGATTGAAATTGAATAATTATGACCCTCCCCCATTTCTTCCGGGTAACAGTTGCGTACATTTACATCCCTACCTTAGTTCTGCAAACCAATGAATCTGATAGCAACATATTGATGCTTGTGTGTATGTGTAAGAATATGCAGGATTCAGCCAGCAGACCACCAAGTGGTGACCCCTGAATTAGACCATTTATTTAATAGTCTTTCATTCAACCAGAAAAATAGGAAGGAATCAGTAAGCCTATTACTTTCCTATAAAACTTTCCACAAGTATTTCCATAATTTAGGGAATGAACGAGGCATCTTATATTAGTATTCAAATGTTATTCAAAACGTTATTTTCCTTGTTTCTCCACCAAGGAGTAGCAGTATAGGATGGGTCTAAACGACGGGAGGTGGAAGAGAGGAGACAGAATACAAGAATCACTAGGGTGCGGTACTGTAGTGCTGTGTGTGTGTGTGTGTGTGTATGTGTGTGTGAACAAGACATTTCAAAGAAATGGGCCCAGTTTCATGTAAGTCAGTCCCTCTTCCAGTGACATCACAACAGAAAGTGATAGATTCTGCTACATATGCCGCTTCAAAGCAAATGGGAACTCGAAAATATCCGACTTCCGAGCGTTAAAAACAACAGGGAACTAGCAAAAAAAACTAGCTCCGACTGCGAAAAATGTATTTTACCAGTCATCCAACTCGGAATTCTCAATCGGAAACTCGGACCTCTTTCTAGAACTCCGACTTCACGACCTGAAGATCACTGACGTCATGGTTTTTCTCAGAGTTCCAAGTTGTGTTGAACGCGCATTAAGGCGTTGCAGTGTGAAAGTAGTCGCGGTGTAGGTGTTTTCCAGAGCGATCATTAACGCAGATGACTTTGGTTATGTAAGTAGCAAATACGTTTTATACTGTACTTGTCACCAGGGTTGGGATCAATACCATTTCACTTCAGTCAATTCAAGAACTAAAATGAAATTCGAATTCCTACATTTTATCATAAATAATCATTGAGGGAAGATGGAATTGTAACCCAAACCCTGATTGTCACTACTGGCTTTTTTTTGTTGTTGTTGCAACGAGCTAACCAAGCTAGCAACAAACTTGTTCATGTGGAACAATTTCAGTTGAAACTGGTAAGGGAGAGGTTTGGGTTCACTTCGAATTTACATTTGACTGCTAAACCATGTACAGTAATATGTGTACTTCTCCTGTTGTGCTAGTCTCTGTTATGTGAACCGTGATCGCGGCCACGGGTTGTGCTGTGCAGCACTGACAGCAGTGTTGACATGGGTCGGAATTCCGAACCTTCGACAAAAGTGTTTGTTTTGATTTGCTGTTGTTTGCAACTAGACTGAGTGTGCCAGAGCGCAGATGAACTGATGAATGTACATACGCTCAACATCCGTTGAATATGGCCGGTGTCAGTAAACTTCGGCAAAAAAGCATAATTAAACTGTTGCCAGCACAGTTCGTCACCAACGCTCTGGATAACATGGAAACAGCCTAACCAGCTCTGCTGGGGCAAGTAAAATGGTCAGAGTGAGGTGTTCTCTCATTTATGTCTGGAAGTAGTTAGCTAACTTTATCCAGTTAGCTTGGGTGCTTGACTGCCGTTGAGGTCAGAGCGCTCTGAATTTAAGAACGAACAATCAGACAACGCAGTCTGAACCCTCCCTGATACCCCAGAGTGAATTTACGAAAGCACCCCAAGTTGCAGATTAGTTGCAGGAGGGGTGCTTCACGAAGCAACTAAAATGACTTGCAAGTTGCATCGTATAACGGCAGTTTTAGCTTTGTGGTTATTGTACTCAAGTTATGCATGTGATGCGAGTCAAATGCAAAATAAAGAACACCTCACTCTGACCATTTTACTTGACCCAGCAGAGCTGGTTAGGCTGTTTCCATTAAACCATGAATATGCGTTAAGATCACCCGCAAAGCTGATTTCAATTGCAACCACTTGGCCACCATATTACTGCTCCCATTATTTATTTATTTTACATTCCAAGCTCACTGACCACATGTATATGCACACAAATATCAATTTCAGCAAGAAAACCAAATGATGTCACTCAGACAGAAGGAGAACTAACAAAGTCACTAACAACCCAAATTAAACAGGTGGGGTTTTAAGAGGGGTTCTGGAAGACACTCATGAGGGTCTCCACCGAAAGTTGACTAGCAACAACTGGAACCTAAGACACCCATCATGAGTGGCCACTAAAGTTGCCGAAGAAGAGGCAAACAAAAACCCACACCAAACTGGTGTCGCGAAAATCAGACAATGGATGGTTCTTCTACGAAGAAAAATAAATAGGTGTTAACCCTCCACATCTCTCAAGACAACTAGCGTCCTGGGCCAGCCACTCTTAAATATAACCAGGGCCAGCACAGGTGAAACACCTTCCGGCTAATGAGATGTGCAAGCCAGCACAGTTGTAACACATACTGACTAACACCCTAACTAACACTCAATGCACACTACGTGTTAAAAGTCCAACATCAAAACGAAAAAAAAATGTAAACATGATTTTAAAAAACGTAAGCCTATGCAAAAAAAAAAAAGTACTGTAGCAACGAGGTTTGTGAAGTAAGCTATAGACCCAATACATTATCTCCTCATATTGGCTTTGCTTGAATTACCCTGCCAATGCATTGTTGTTTGGGCCATTTAAAAATATATATATTTCAAAATTTTAGGTAGGCTTTACTGGTAATATATCCGTTGTATTATTTGCGAGGCACAGCTAAGTGAGCATATATTTAAATAATTTGCTATTTATTTTTTATTTTACTGGGCTGATGGCGCCTGCATCTGATGGTCAGTCTCAGCGGAGGGAGAGGGCAGAGGACTGAGGGTCCGCCCCTCAACATCCCTCCGCTCTCCCTTTTACCTCCACTGTCACTGGCCAAAAAGGGACACCGTCTTCCAGCTGATGGCGAAACTCGAGTCGCACCGCATTATTTCTGCCTCATGCATACATTAATGTTGATACATTCATGTTGGTGGAAAAAGTACCCTTTTTTATACCATTTGAATAATTCTATGAAAAAGGATTAGGAAATACTAACATGGTTGTGCACACAAGGGGCAGAAGTTTAGGCTGGGTGTGAGGGAAGGGAGAGGAGACAGAAGAACAAGATAATTATAAAGTTAAATGATCACTAGGGTCAGTGCGTCTGTCCATGTGTCTGATTTTCGACTATTTCATAACCGAGGCCACTTGAGTCTAACCAACACTGGCACTCCCAGGTGATTATCATTAGGTTAAACCAGTAAAGGTGTTCTGTGGAGTGATTCATTACCTGTGTGGAGTCTGAACTGAGCACCTATCTACAAAAGACATACTCAAATACTGATTCTCAAACAAGAGGGGTTTGGTTCTGTGAGTAGTGTAATTGTCTGTCACCATTTCTATCACTGTGACCCTGTCAAAATGAATGATGTCAAATGGGTGAGTTGGTCATTGAAAATGATTAATGGATATTTCCCTTCCTTTCAAGTGAGGGATTGAATGCCGGTTACTTGAAAATCAATTTCCTGTCAGCATCAACTAGTGCTCTCGTCACTATTGGATTTTTCGTTGTTTTAGGAATTGGAGTATACTTCGTTGGCAAAGGGTATAATGGTGAGTCTAAGGCTAGGTCTAAAATTGATACAATGCATTTTGTAAAAAGTTGTTAACATATTGATATTTTTTTGCATTAATATGTCTGCATAATAACACTTACATCAATGATGGAGTGTCCGATGGTTGTATGTGTGATTTGTCCTACACTTTGGTCCTGATCAAAACAAGAGGCAAATATGGTCCTGAGAAAATGAATGCTGTCCATTTTGGCCTATACATTCAAGAATCCCTGTGCTTGAAATCACATTATTGATGCAATAGAAAACCCTACTGATTGGTCTGGTACTGTTTTATAATCTTACAGAAAACAGCTTAAAACTCAGCAAGATGTCTTGACATTAAAGCCTGAAGAGGAGCCAGAGGTGAAGTATTCAGTGAATGACTCTACAATCAAACTATATGACTACTTTATTCAATTTAACATACTGTATCTATCTTTCCTGCTCTGTTAATTACATGGGTTTTACAATGAATTGTAAAGGGAAATTGTCGATGTGCTCTTGAGCAAGGCACTTATCCAGAGCAATTAGGGTTAAGAGCTTCTGCTAAATGACTAAAATCTACATTACAATGCTCATGTCTGCCCACAATGGATAGTGGACCAATGAATTAAGCTGTTTATTAACATAATTGTTTTTTTAATCACCTGTTCATATTGTCTTTTTTTCCCCTTGTCTGTCAAACTGTTTAAACATACATACCCTAATAAAAAGGTAAAAAATGTCATTCCAATGGGTGGCAATTTGATTTATTCATCCCTCGTCCTCCTTGTTTGACTTATGGTTTTCAAACTACATGTCTGTGAGAAAGGGGAGGAAAGAAGGAGGGATCGACAACAGAAGAATAAGAGATATGAGAATGTTTTTATGAAAGGCCATCATGAGGGTGAGGTGCTGTGTCGGTGCAGTAGGGCTGCTATACTGTGGTTATGGTCCTATCAAACTCTACAGTCAATGAAACCAACCTATAATACTTTTCCTGTAAACACTCACTTTCAGACATCAGACTCAAGATGACTGACTATGATATTCTCCATCACCTTTGAGAGTAGTGGCTGTAGTTAGCCTTAACATCCCCAAATTAGCCACTAGTACCATTAAGGTCCAATGTTTTTGCTAGTTAGAATGGTATCCAGTGCTTTATCTGAGTGGTGTGATATCAATGTCCTGTACTGTAAAATAGTGTATAGCTTCAAACATCATTCAACTCTGAAAACACATACACACACACTACTACAAAGGACACATACACAGAGCAATTGTTTCATATAAAACACTTAATGATTTGAGTTTACTCTTCAGCGCTGGTCAATAAAGCATACAGCAAGTGTGTGACAATGGTTACATGACATCAAAATGACAGTAGACAGTCACTTATGAGGACCTGTCCAATATGAAGATTAGATTGGCTTCCATGACCGCCTGTCCAGGCATTTGTATGACCTTGACATATCCAAATAATGCATTCAAAAGATGTGTATTCGTAAGATAACTGGAGTGTGTGTGTGACTGGGGTCAAGGTGTGTGTGGTCTCATGTTTCCGCTCCCCGGCTGTGTATGGCTGTGGTTGGAGGACCAGGCTGGGTCGGAGCTATCCCATCAGGCTGTGCTGGTGGGTCTGACAGAAGAGAAGAAGAAACTACGTGAGTGGGTGCGTTCCAGCGGATCAGTTTCATGCAGTTAGTGACCAGTTAGTGACCATTGCTTGCATTGTGGAAGGCACTATACTCAATTAAGGTGTTTTGGCTTGACAACGCAAACGTGACCAAAGCCGTGACAAACAGGATCCAACTTCACTGAGATTCAAAAGCCACAGTGGATACAAATGAATGTGATATTTGAGACCTTTCTCTAACCACTTAATTGTACACATTATGTTTTCAGTTTGAGTGTGTGATACTGGGGGTAGAGAAGTTTATTTTGACCTTATAAAGAAAATATTTTATAAACAATGGCTGCTATGTTGATCTGGGGCTTGCTGTTAGAAAACCACAAGTGTCCAACTTTTGGCTGTGGCAGATACACCTCCCCTAACTTCAATCGTCAAGTTCTGTCTGCAGTTGTCTGCATTAAGTCAACATACAGTGCATTTGGAAAGTATTCAGACCCCTTCCGTTTTACCACATTTTGTTACGTTAGCCTTATTGTAAAATGGATTAAATTAGGTTCCAAATCATGTCCAATCAATTTAATTTACCACAGGTGAACTCCAATCAAGTTGTAGAAACATCAAGGATGATCAATGGAAACAGGATGCAGCTGAGCTCAATTTTGAGTCTCATAGCAAAGGGTCTGAATACTTATGTAAATAAGGTATCCGTTTTTTATTTGTAATAAATTCACTAAAATTTCTATTTGGATAGATGCTCTACAGATGGTCATACTAACAACAAGCTATCTGTTGATAAGCAACTACTTCCTAAGGTTGGGTTTAGAATAAGGGTTAGGGCTGGGGTAATGGTTAGGAAAAGGGTTAAGGTTAGGGCTAGGGTTAGTAGATAGTTAGTTGAAATGTTACTAATATTCTGAAGAGCATCTACGGATGGGCAATCCAAATAAAGGGTAGATTTTACCGTGAAATGTTTACTTATGAGCCCTTTCCCAATAATGCAGTTAAAAAGTAAGAACATTTACAAATAGATAAAAAGAAAATAGTGTTCGATTGTCGTCATTCTCGTTGAGATTAAAAATAGTACCAGTATCCTGTCTCCCTGCGCCTGCTTCCACCACTCCACCCTATTCGCATTCAGTCACACTAGGATCCTAACTCAAAGTAAGTCCTTGCATTTCAAAGATGATAAAAAAAGAATAATAATAATAATAAGGAAATGCATGATTTTTTGTTTTCTATTATCTTTTACCAGATCTAATGTGTTATATTTTCCTACATTCATTTCACATTTCCACAAACTTCAAAATGTTTCCTTTCAAATGGTATCAAGAATATGCATATCCTTGCTTCGGGTCCTGAGTTACATGGAGTTAGATTTGGGTATGTCATTTTAGTCAAAAATTGAAAAAAAGGGTTCTATCCTTAAGAGGTTTGAAAGGTCTTACTCACATCGGCAATGGAGAGCGTGATCACATAGTCGTCCAGAACAGCTGGTGCACTAATGCATGGTTCAGTGTTGCTTGCCTCGAAGCAAGCATAAAAGGCATTTAGCTAATCTTGTAGGCTTGCGCTTCACTGGGCAGCTTGCATCTGGGTTTCCCTTTGTAATCCGTCATAGTTTGCAAGTCCTGCCACATCCGACGAGCATGAAGTAGGATTCGATCTTAGTCTTGTATATACACTTTGCCTGTTAGATGGTTTGTCAGAGGGCGTAGTGGAATTTCTTATAAGCGTCCGGATTTGTGTCCCGCTCCTTGAAAGTGGCAGCTCTGTTGCCTGTAATTAATGGCTTCTGGTTAGGATATGTATGTGCAGTCACTGTGGGGACTACTCGTCGATGCACTTATTAATGAAACCAGTGTGGTAAAATCCTCAATGCCATCGGATGAATCCTGGAACATATTCCAATCTGTGCTAGCAAAACAGTCCTGTAGCTTAGCGTCAACTTCCGTATTGAGCGCATCACTGCTACTTCCTGTTGAGTTTTTGCTTGTAAGCAGCAATTAAGAGGATGGAGTTATGGATTTGCCAAATGGAGGGCAAGGGAGAGCTTTGTATGCGGTCTCTGTGTGTGGAGTAAAGGTGATTAGAGCAGGGATGGGCAATCAGCAGTCACTCAATTAGCCCATGTCAGCAAAAATGTTTTAGATTGGTAAATTAGTCTAGCAAACAGCTATCTAAACTTGTAGTAAGCATGGTCGAAAACATTTGCCTCCACCTTATGGCAAAATGTGTAGAATTGCAGGAAATTAGCTATAAAACTGCAACATTTTCTATCCACCCCATGGCAAAATGAGTAGACCCACTGCGGCCCCTCATGATGAGTTCCATTTTTTGTGGCCCCCACCCCCATCAAAGTTGCCCATCCCTGATTTTGACTTTTTTCGCCTCTAGTTGCACAGGAGACATGCTGGTAGAAATGAGTTAAAACAGATTTCAGTTTCCCTACATTCAAATCCCAGCCACTAGGAATGCCGCATCTGGGTGAGCATTTTCTTGTTTTCTTATAGCCTTATACAGCTCATTGAGTGCGGTCTTAGTGCCAGAATCGGTTTGTTGTGATAAATGTCTATTTACGAAAAATGTAGAGAGGTAGGCCTATGCTTTCAGCCATTTCTGCCCTGGTTTTAACTTAACATACCAAGCACTTCACTGACACTGAGATATGCATGGAGTCTGATGGAATTGGCTGAAAACAATCTATGCATAGTAGACTATAATTTGGTCTGTGAAACAGATAGGCCTACCTCTTATTTCTTAAATTGGAAGAAATAGGCTCCAACACAAAGCCCTCTTGTTGTTAGTAGCCTAAAGGGAGAACACACTAGGCACACTTGATGTTGCGAGCCCAGCAGAGAATCAGGGATGAGGGGCAGCATCGGGCACACATAGATATAATTAGCAACTAATTATCAAACACTGAGCAATATGACATTTAACATGACCCTCCCCTGGAATTAATTTAAAAAATACTAAACCCTCCCCATGATTGAAATTGAATAATTATGACCCTCCCCCATTTCTTCCGGGTAACAGTTGCGTACATTTACATCCCTACCTTAGTTCTGCAAACCAATTAATCTGATAGAAACATATTGATGCTTGTGTGTATGTGTAAGAATATGCAGGATTCAGCCAGCAGACCACCAAGTGGTGACCCCTGAATTAGACCATTTATTTAATAGTCTTTCATTCAACCAGAAAAATAGGAAGGAATCAGTAAGCCTATTACTTTCCTATAAAACTTTCCACAAGTATTTCCATAATTTAGGGAATGAACGAGGCATCTTATATTAGTATTCAAATGTTATTCAAAACGTTATTTTCCTTGTTTCTCCACCAAGGAGTAGCAGTATAGGAAGGGTCTAAATGACGGGAGGTGGAAGAGAGGAGACAGAAGACAAGAATCACTAGGGTGCGGTACTGTAGTACTGTAGTGCTGTGTGTGTGTGTGTGTGTGTGTGTGTGTGTGTGTGTGTGTGTGTGTGTGTGTGTGTGTGTGTGTGTGTGTGTGTGAACAAGACATTTCAAAGAAATGGTCCCAGTTTCCTGTAAGTCAGTCTCTCTTCCAGTGACATCACAACAGAAAGTGACTGATTCTGCTACATATGCCGCTTCAAAGCAAATGGGAACTCAAAAATATCCGACTTCTGAGTGTTAAAAACAACAAGGAACTAGCCAAAAAAACTAGCTCCGACTGCGAAAAATACATGTGACCAGTCATCCAACACGGAATTCTCAATCGGAAACTCGGACCTCTTTCTAGAGCTCCGACTTCACGACCTGAAGATCACTGACATCATGGTTTTTCTCAGAGTTCCAAATTGTTTTGAACGCGCATTAAGGCGTTGCAGTGTGAAAGTATTCGCGGTGTAGGTGTTTTCCAGAGCGATCATTAACGCAGAACACATTCATTATCTCAGACAAGATGGCTTTGGTTATGTAAGTAGCAAATACGTTTTATACTGTACTTGTCACCAGGGTTGAGATCAATACCATTTCACTTCAGTCAATTCAAGAACTAAAAAGAAATTCCAATTCCTACATTTTATCATAAATAATCATTGAGGGAAGATGGAATTGTAATTGGCCCAAACCCTGATTGTCACTACTGGCTTTTTTTTTTTTGCAACGAGCTAACCAAGCAAGCAACAAACTTGTTCATGTGGAACAATTTCAGTTGAAACTGGTAAGGGAGAGGTTTGGGTTAACTTCGAATTTACATTTGATTGCTAAACCATGTACAGTCATATGTGTACTTCTCCTGTTGTGCTAGTCTCTGTTATGTGAACCGTGATCGCGGCCACGGGTTGTGCTGTGCAGCACTGACAGCAGTGTTGACATGGGTCGGAATTCCGAACCTTCGACAAAAGTGTTTGTTTTGATTTGCTGTTGTTTGCAACTATTCTGAGTGTGCCAGAGCGCAGATGAACTGATGAATGTACATACGCTCAACATCCGTTGAATATGGCCGGTGTCAGTAAACTTCGGCAAAAAAGCATAATTAAATTGTTGCCAGCACAGTTAGTCACCAACGCTCTGGATAACATGGAAACAGCCTAACCAGCTCTGCTAGGGCAAGTAAACTGGTCAGAGTGAGGTGTTCTCTCATTTATGTCTGGAAGTAGTTAGCTAACTTTATCCAGTTAGCTTGGGTGCTTGACTGCTGTTGAGGTCAGAGCGCTCTGAATTTAAGAACGAACAATCAAACAACGCAGTCTGAACGCTCCCTGATACTCCAGAGTGCTCCAGAATGCTTCTTTGCCGATGTTCACTGAGACCGGCAATATTCAACCGGTGTTGAGCGTTGGTAAATTAATCAGTTATTCTGCGCTCTGGCACACTGAGGAGTGCTCTGAAATCGGAGTAGATAGCCAGAGTGAAGTTACAAACGCGCCCTTAGTGTGGCATTAGATACAGGGCCAATTACAACCAACATTGAGCACCGTCTCAATACAAGGTGATCTCTCATTAAACCATGAATATGTGCTAAGATCACCCGCAAAGCTGATTTAAATTGCAACCACTTGGCCACCATATTACTGCTCCCATTATTTATTTATTTTACATTCCAAGCTCACTGACCACGTGTATATGCACACTAATATCAAATTTTTATTCGGGATACTCAAGTATTCGGTTTGAGTTTACACATTGTTAAGTTGTTGAGCAAGAATTGTCACTCAAACAGAAGGAGAACTAACAAAGTCACAAACAACCCAAATGAAACAGGTGGGGTTTTAAGAGGGGTTCTGAAAGACGCTCATGGGGGTCTCCACCGAAAGTTGACTAGCAACAACTGGAACCTAAGACACCCACCATGAATGGCCACTAAATTTGCCCAAGAGGCAAACAAAAGAAAACCCCACACCAAACTTAAAGACAGGAAGCAAAGCAAAGACAACGAAGATCAGAAAATGGATGGTTCTTCTACGAAGAAAAATAAATAGGTGTTAACCCTCCACATCTCTCAAGACAACTAGCGTCCTGGGCCAGCACAGGTGAAACACCTTCCGGCTAATGAGATGTGCAAGCCAGCACAGTTGTAACACATACCGACTAACTAGGTGAAACCAATCAATGCACCCTACGTGTTAAAAGTCCAACATCAAAACATAAATGAAAAAGAAAGTAACGATATCCCTTTACAACAGTGGTCACCAACCTTTTCTGAGTCAAGATCACTTTCTGAATCAAAATGCAAACCGAGATATACCGTTCAGATTTTTTTAAACATGATTTAAAAAACGTAAGCCTATGCAACAAAAAAAAAAAAGTACTGTAGCAACGAGGTTTGCAGTAAGCTATAGACCCAATACGTTATCGCCTCATATTGGCTTTGCTTGAATTACCCTGCCAATGCATTGTTGTTTGGGCCATTTAAAAATATATATATATTTCAACATTTTAGGTAGGCTTTACTGGTAATAGATCCGTTGTATTATTTGCGAGGCACAGCTAAGTGAGCATATATTTAAATCATTTGCTAATTTTTATTTTACTGGGCTGATGGCGCCTGCATCTGATGGTCAGTCTCAGCGGAGGGAGAGGGCAGAGGACTGAGGGTCCGCCCCTCAACATCCCTCCGCTCTCCCTTTTACCTCCACTGTCACTGGCCAAAAAGGGATACAGTCTTACAGCTGATGGCGAAACTCGAGTCGCACAGCATTATTTCTGCCTCATGCATACATTCATGTTGCTACTCCTATGAACAGAGAAAGTTAAATATTCCTTGATATTAAAGTCCCAAGCTGCTAATAATAACACAAGCCAATCGCTACTCTGGCCTACTCATTCATTACTGCTGCAGTGCTTCTTGTAGGGCTAAGTGGAAATAGGAAGAACACGCATTTGTTGAATACAAAGTGTTGACAGTGCTGAGCAAGAACTTAAACATGAACTAACTCATACAAACAGCAGCTTTTTGCTGTATTCGTTGACAGTATCTAGTCATGATTGTAAACGTTTTGAAATCTCACTGTATCAACTTTGCTGTAGCTTTCTTTTATGCCTGCAACGTTACTGCAGACACGGTAGTCTGAGCCATCTGATTGGCCAGCGGTGGCCTATAGTGCACCTGATTTTCTCTCCGGGCCCGCGGGGAAGGCAGAGTTTGTACTTTCAGACACATGAAACGGTTCAAAATGGCAACAGTTCGCCTATCAGGCAAGCAGGGCAGCTGAATCGGGTGTACCTACCGCCGAATAAGCTCATATCCCATTTGTAAGAAACCCAAATAAGATGCCTGGGATATCCTGATCTTAGACTGGATACTGTGGCATGTAAACATCTTATCCCGTTTACTGTTGTTTTTCCAGGTCTGCGCATGCTCAGTTTAGCATGGTATAATGGTTCAATTTAGACCATAATAGACAAAATATAACTGCAAACCGTGGCGGTAGACGCTCTCACTTTTGGAGTGATAAAGAGACAGAATGTCTTCCCACAAGTTACTACTGGGATCAGCATCTTTCCAGTGCAGTTAGTTAGCTAAACCAAAAAAGCAGGAGAACACATCTGGGCAAATTATGTTTATTCATGGTTACTTATGAGTGGGACTTCAAAAGGTGGCGGTAAACTGCTTATCCCGAATAAGAACTTATCCTTGAATCGGCTATTATCCGGAATACTGTGCACATGTAAACGTGGTCCCTATCACAAACCAGTTGGTGTCGTTAAGGAGCCAAATCATTTGTTTAATTAGTAATGGTCTTTGTTTTGTTGCCAATTGTATGAATTTGTTGTTTATGGATGTTTTGTCATTACACGGTTCTGCTTGTTGGTAGCAATTGGCCTACAGGTTTCAGCTGGACCATGTTCTTTGGTGTTACGTCTCTTTCAGTAAGGATACCAAAACAATATTTAACCTGCAGACATGACTAAGTCCAATCAGATAGGAATTGGTGTGTGTTTATATAAGTATTCAAATATTGAAAACGCAGTGGTGTAAAATACTTTAAATTATCTGTACTTTGCTCTACTCCTTATATTTTTGACTACGTTTACTTCTCTACATTCCTAAAGAAAATAATGTACTTTTTACTCAATACATTTTCCCTGATACCCAACAAAAATATGTTACATTTTGAATGCAAAGCAGGACAGGAAAATGGTCTAATTCACACACATCAATAGAACAATCCTGGTCATCCCTACTGCCTCTGATCTGACTGACTCACTAAACACATGCTTTGTTTGTAAATTATGTTGCAGTGTGACGCTGGCTAGCTCTAAATAATAATAACAATACAAGAACATTGTGCCATTTGCTTAATAAAAGCAATTTGAAATGATACTTTAGTATATTTAAAACCAAATACTTTAGTATATTTTAAACCAAATACTTTAACTTTTACTTAAGTAGTATTTTACTGGGTGACTCACTTTTACTTGAGTAATTTTCTATTAAGGCATCTTAACTTTTACTGATATGACAATTAGGTTATGTTTTGACTGTGGTGGAAAAAGTACCCTTTTTTTATACGATTAGGAAATACTAACATTGTTGTGCACACAAGGGGCAGAAGTTTAGGCTGGGTGTGAGGGAAGGGAGGAGACAGAAGAACAATATAATTATAAAGTTAAATGATCACTAGGGTCAGTGCGTCTGTCCATGTGTCTAATTTTCGACTATTTCATAACCGAGGCCACTTGAGAGTCTAACCAACACTGGCACTCCCAGGTGATTATCATTAGGTTAAACCAGTAAAGGTGTTCTGTGGAGTGATTCATTACCTGTGTGGAGTCTGAACTGAGTACCTATTTACAAAAGACATACTCAAATACTGATTCTCAAACAAGAGGGGTTTGGTTCTGTGAGTAGTGTAATTGTCTGTCACCATTTCTAATCACTGTGACCCTGTCAAAATGAATGATGTCAAATGGATGAGTTGGTCATTGAAAATGATTAATGGATATTTCCCTTCCTTTCAAGTGAGGGATTGACTGCCTATGGCTTGAAAATCGCTTTCCTGTCAGCATCAACTTGTGCTCTCGTCACTATTGGATTTTTCGGTGTTTTAGGAATTGGAGTATACTTCATTGGCAAAGGGTATTATGGTGAGTCTAAGGCTAGGTTTTTTTTGCATTAATATGTCTGCATAATAACACTTACATCAATGATAGTGTCCGATGGTTGTAATGTGTGATTTGTCCTACACTTTGGTCCTGATCAAAACAAGAGGCAAATATGGTCCTGATAAGCTGAGAAAATGAATGCTGTCCATGTTGGCCTATACATTCAAGAATCCCTGTGCTTCGAATCACATTATTGATGCAATAGTAAACCCTAATGATTGGTCTGGTACTGTTTTATAATCTTACAGAGAAACAGAAAACGGCTTAAACCTCAGCAGGATGTCTTGACATTAAAGCCTGAAGAGGAGCCAGAGCTGATTAATTCAGTGAACGACCCTACAATCAAACTATAGGACTACTTTATTCAATTTAACATACTGTATCAATCTTTACTGCTCTGTTAATTACATGGGTTTTACAATGAATTGTAAAGGGAAATTGTCAATGTGCTCTTGAGCAAGGCACGTATCCAGAGCAATTAGGGTTAAGAGCTTCTGCTAAATGACTAAAATCTACATTACAATGCTCATGTCTGCCCACAATGGATAGTGGACCAATGAATTAAGCTGTTTATTAACATAATTGTTTTTTTAATCACCCCTAATAAAAAGCTAAATATAATTCCAATGGGTGGCAATTTGATTTATTCATCCCTCGTCCTCCTTGTTTGACTTATGGTTTTCAAATTACATGTCTGTGAGAAAGGGGAGGAAAGAAGGAGGGATCGACAACAGAAGAATAAGGGATATGAGAATGTTTTTATGAAAGGCCATCATGAGGGTGAGGTGCCGTGTCGGTGCAGTAGGGCTGCTATACTGTGGTTATGGTCCTATCAAACTCTACAGTCAATGAAACCAACCTATAATACTTTTCCTGTAAACACTCACTTACAGACATCAGACTCAAGATGACTGACTATGATATTCTCCATCACCTTTGAGAGTAGTGGCTGTAGCCTTAACATCCCCAAATTAGCCACTAGTACCATTAAGGTACAATGTTTTTGCTAGTTAGAATGGTATCCAGTGCTGTATCTGAGGGGTGTGATATCAATGTCCTGTACTGTAAAATAGTGTATAGCTTCAAACATCATTCAACTCTGAAAACACACACACACACTACTACAAAGGACACATACACAGAGCGATTGTTTCATATAAAACACTTAATGATTTGAGTTTACTCTTCAGCACTGGTCAATAAAGCATACATTAAGTGTGTGACAATGGTTAAATGACATCAAAATGACAGTAAACAGTCACTTATGAGGACCTGTCCAATATGAAGATTAGATTGGCTTCCATGACCGCCTGTCCAGGCATTTGTATGACCTTGACATATCCAAATAATGCATTCAAAAGATGTGTATTCGTAAGATAACTGGAGTGTGTGTGTGGTCTCATGTTTCCGCTCCCCGGCTGTGTATGGCTGTGGTTGGAGGACCAGGCTGGGTCGGAGCTATCCCATCAGGCTGTGCTGGTGGGTCTGACAGAAGAGAAGAAGAAACTACGTGAGTGGGTGCGTTCCAGCGGATCAGTTTCATGCAGTTAGTGACCAGTGTTGGTCACCGCCTTTTAAAATGTGTGTTGCATTATGGGGATAAAAATTGTCCGACTTGCGCCTACATGTCAAAGGCCATGCAGCCATTGCTTGCATTGTGGAAGGCACTATACTCAATTAAGGTGTTTTGGCTTGACAACGCAAACGTGACCAAAGCCGTGACAAACAGGAACCAACTTCGCTGAGATTCAAAAGCCACAGTGGATACAAATGAATGTGATATTTGAGACCTTTCTCTAACCAATTAATTGTACACGTTATGTTTTCAGTTTGAGTGTGTGATACTGGGGGTAGAGACAAGTTTATTTTGACCTTATAAAGAAAATATTTTATAAACAATGGCTGCTATGTTGATCTGGGGCTTGCTGTTAGAAAACCACAAGTGTCCAACTTTTGGCTGTGGCAGATACATCTCCCCAAACTTCAATCGTCAAGTTCCGTCTGCAGTTGTCTGCATTAAGTCAACATACAGTGCATTTGGAAAGTATTTTCTAAAATGGATTAAGTTAGTCGTATGCAAAAGTTTGGGCACCCCTGACAATTTCCATGATTTCCATTTATAAATGTGTTTGGATCAGCAATTTAATTTTTCTTTAAATAACTGATGGACACAGTAATATTTCAGTAGTGAAATTAGGTTTATTGGATTAACAGAAAATGTGCAATATGCATCAAAACAAAATTAGACAGGTGCATAAATTTGGGCACACTTCAACTTTGTGACTGATTCTTCAACATTATTCCGAAGTATCTGCTGATATTGAGTGGAATCCATGCAACCCTCAACTTTATCAAGATTCCCAGTACCGGCACTGGCCACACAGCCCCACAGCATAATGGAACCCCCACCAAATTTTACTGTGGGTAGCAAGTGTTTTTCTTGGAACTCTGTTATTTTGCCACCATGCATAACGCCCCTTGTTATGACCAAATAACTCAATCTTTGTTTCATCAATCGACAACACCTTATTCCAAAATGAAGCTGACTTGTCCAAATGTGCATTTGTGGCGTGTGTGCAGAAAAGGCTTCTTCAGCATCACTCTCCCGTACAGCTTCTCCTTGTGCAAAGTGCGCTGAATTGTTGATCGATGCACAGTGACACCATCTGCAGCAAGATGATGTTGTAGGTCTTTGGAGGTGGTCTGTGGGCTGTTTTTGACCGTTCTCACCATCCAGAACTGTGCCTGTGGTCTTCCATTTCCTCACTATGTTCCTCACAGTGGACACTGACAGCTTACATCTCTGCGATAGCTTTTGTAGCCTTCCCCTAAACCATAATGTTGAACAATCTTTGTTTTCAGGTCATTTGAGAGTTGTTTTGAGGCCCCCATGTTGCCACTCTTCAGAGGAGTGTCAAAGAGAACAACAACTTGCAATTGGCCACCTTAAATACCTTTTCTCATGATTGGATGCACTTGTCTATGAAGTTCAAGGCTTAATGAGCTCACCAAACCAATTGTGTGTTCCAATTAAATCAGTGCTAAGTAGTTACAGGTATTCAAATCAACAGAATGACAAGGGTGCCCAAATTTTTGCATAGCCTATTTTTCACATCTGATTTAATTTCATACAACTTAATATTGCTACACTAAAAATCTTTGTCTGGACAATACCCCAGTACTTTTATTAGAAAATGAATGGCATACCACTGTGATCATTTTCTGTGACGACAGAGTAAATTATTGTGCAGCCTCAGAGGGGTGCCCAAACTTTTGCATACGACTGTAGGTGTGTGCCTTTCCAAATCATGTCCAATCAATTTAATTTACCACAGGTGAACTCCAATCAAGTTGTAGAAACATCAGGGATGATCAATGGAAACAGGATGCAGCTGAGCTCAATTTTGAGTCTCATAGCAAAGGGTCTGAATACTTATGTAAATAAGGTATCCGTTTTTTTATTTGTAATAAATTCGCTAAAATTTCTAATAACCTGTTTTTGCTTTGTAATAATGGGGTATTGTGTGTAGATTGAGATTTTTTTATTTAAAATCCATTTTAGAATAAGGCTTGTAACATAACAAAATGTGGAAAAAGTCAAGGGGTCTGAATACTTTCCGAATGCACTGTAAACACGTTTAATATGTTTACATTTTATGGGTACATTTTCCAGAGGTAAGGGCATGTGTGGGATTGGAGTTAGAGGTCAGGGGTTAGAGGTGAGGGTACTCACACATGCCGTTGGGAGCTCCAGGGTGTCGGAGGGCCATGGTGAGAGAGTTTCCCCCAGTAGGCATCATCTGGCTGGGCATGGACTGGCCTAAAGGAGAGGTGAGAGATGGATGTTACATATTTACCATGACAAGTGTGTGTGCGTTCATGTCAAATGGGCCGAATACAACAGGTGTAGACCTTAGAGTGAAATGCTTAATTACAAGCCTTTAACAAACAATGCAGTTTTAAGAAAAATAAGTGTTAAGTAAAAAATAGATAAGTGTGCGTGCGTACAGACCTGTGTGTTGTTGTAGAGTGTATGGTGCTTGCTGCTCTCTCTGCTGTAGAATCTTCATCTCTGCGTGTTTAAGCTGCTCAGAGTGGAAACTCTGTCGCTCTGACAACAGCTGCTGACGCTGTTGCTCTAACTACACACACAGTAAAGATAGGGGGAGAGAGGGAGAGGGACACACACAAATATTACATTTATAAGGAACCATTATGAAATTCCCAAAATAATGTTTAGTAGATCCCCTAAACTAGATCTAGCTCTGTATACTCACAGCCTCTTTCTCTCGGTCCATGATCGTCTCTAGCTCCTCAAAGTGTCTCAGTTTGATCTCCAGCTTCTTCATCTGAGTCTCCACCAGCAGAGCCACTAGAGACTTGATCTTCCGCTCCTCTACCGCTGCTAGGTGCTAGAGAGAGAGAGAGCGAGAGGGAGAGAGGAGGGCAAGAGAGGGAATTACTGTATCCATTTGCTGTACAGAGTATACAAAACATTTCTTTAAATGACAGACTGACCAGGTAGCCAACTTGACACAACTGTGGGAAGCATTGGAGTCAACATGGGCCAGCATCCCTGTGGAACGCTTTTGACACCTTGTCGAGTCCATGCCCCGACGAATTGAGGCTGTTCTGAGTACAAAAGAGGGGAAAGTATACCACATTTTGGGAACACTCAGTGTGTGAATGAGTGAGATAGTTAGCTATCAGTTATCAAATAAGTTTCAACTTTCCCCCAAAAAATAAGATCACATAAAAAGGGATAGGTGGATTGATTTGATTGGCTAGGTCCTAAGTTATGACTGTAGTGACAGGCCAGTAGAAAGAAAAGAGGAGGATAGGCCAGTTTAATGAGCAGTAGACAGGGATTGGCTGATGGGAGGGGTAAGTGGGCAGCGATAGGGTGGTTTGAGGCTCGTGGGAGGGGCTTACCTTGGCCTTAGTAGCGGCGGCACCCAGGGCAGCAGCTGCTGCCGTGGTAACAGTCCCATCTACCAACTCCAGCTCTGCTAGTCTCCTCCCTTCATCCCGCTCTCTTTCCCTCCATCGCCCCGCAATCTCATCCTTCTCCCCTCGGTCTAAAAGAGAGATAATCTATAAAATACATCATCACACACACCATCTTGTCTGTAAAAATATAAATTAGACACAAACACACCGGTCTTACGGTTCCCTCCGCCATCCATGTCTCTCTCCTCTGTGACTGTCATTTCAGCATTCTCTCTCTTCACTCGTTCTCCCTCTACTGATCTCTCTCCTCCACTGGGCTCTAGAACCTTCTGTCTATTCGCCTGGAACACACACAGACAATCAAATCACCACACACTGACTTGTAACTTCCTGTCTCACTTCCTCTGACATCACAGGTCACTTCCGGTCCCACCTGTAGAGGCTGCTGGGAGCCAGAGTCCGTCTCCATCTTCTCACCATCTATCACATCTACAGGAGAGGAAGAGAGAGTGTGATGAAGGATTCTCTAATGCAGTGTTTAAGGGTTGAGGAGTGTATATGTGTAATACAGTCGTATGCAAAAGTTTGGGCACCCCTGACAATTTCCATGATTTCCATTTATAAATAATTGGGTGTTTGGATCAGCAATTTCATTTTGATCTATCAAATAACTGATGGACACAGTAATATTTCAGTAGTGAAATTAGGTTTATTGGATTAACAGAAAATGTGCAATATGCATCAAAATGAAATTAGATAGGTGCATAAATGTGGGCACCCCAACAGAAAAATCACATCAATATTTAGTAGAGCCTCCTTTTGCTAAAATAACAGCCTCTAGACGCTTCCTATAGCCTCTAATGAGTGTCTGGATTCTGGATGAAGGTATTTTGGACCATTCCTCCTTACAAAACATCTCCAGTTCAGTTAGGTTTGATGGTTGCCGAGCATGGACAGCCCGCTTCAAATCATCCCACAGATTCTCAATGATATTCAGGTCTGGGGACTGGGATTGCCATTCCAGAACATTGTACTTGTTCCTCTGCATAAATGCCCGGGTAGATTTTGAGCAGTGTTTTGGGTTGTTGTCTTGTTGAAATATCCAGCCCTGGCATAACTTCAACTTTGTGACTGATTCTTCAACATTATTCCCAAGAATCTGCTGATATTGAGTGGAATCCATGCGACCCTCAACTTTAACAAAATTCCCAGTACCGGCACTGGCCACACAGCATGATGGAACCCCCACCAAATTTGAGTGTGGGTAGCAAGTGTTTTTCTTGGAATGCTGTGTTCTTTTGCCGCCATGCATAACGCCCCTTGTTATGACCAAATAACTAAATCTTTGTTTCATCAGTCCACAGCACCTTCCAAAATGAAGCTGGCTTGTCCAAATGTGCGTTTGTGGCGTGTGTGCAGAAAAGGCTTCTTCCGCATCACTCTCCCGTACAGCTTCTCCTTGTGCAAAGTGTGCTGAATTGTTGAACGATGCACAGTGACACCATCTGCAGCAAGATAATGTTGTAGGTCTTTGGAGGTGGTCTGTGGGCTGTTTTTGACCGTTCTCACCATCCTTCGCCTTTACCTCTCCGATATTTTACTTGGCCTGCCACTTCTGGCCTTAACAAGAACTGTGCCTGTGGTCTTCCATTTCCTCACTATGTTCCTCACAGTGGACACTGACAGCTTACATCTCTGCGATAGCTTTTTGTAGCCTTCCCCTAAACCATAATGTTGAACAATCTTTGTTTTCAGGTCATTTGAGAGTTGTTTTGAGGCCCCCATGTTGCCACTCTTCAGAGGAGAGTCAAAGAGAACAACAACTTGCAATTGGCCACCTTAAATACCCTTTCTCATGATTGGATGCACTTGTCTATGAAGTTCAAGGCTTAATGAGCTCACCAAACCAATTGTGTGTTCCAATTAATCAGTGCTAAGTAGTTACAGGTTTTCAAATCAACAGAATGACAAGGGTGCCCAAATTTTTGCATGGCCTATTTAATTTCATACAACTTAATATTGCTACACTAAAAATCTTTGTCTGGACAATACCCCAGTACTCAGCTTTTATTAGAAAATGAATGGCATGCCACTGTGATCATTTTCTGTGACGACAGAGTCAATTATTATGCAGCCTCAGAGGGGTGCCCAAACTTTTGCATACGACTGTATATCACTCTGCCGTGTTTCAGACTCCTACCTGCCTTCTCAGCCTCATTGAGGCCAGGGAACTCCAGAACCTTCACAGCTTCCTCACGCACACGACAAAATTCCTCTAGAGAGAGACAGAGACAGGGTTAACACAAACGCGCAAACACACACAGAGTAAAACAAACACACACAAACACGTACCCAGGGCAGCCTTGGCGGCGGCAGAGGCAACTCTGGGATCAACCACGGACGCCAAGAACGCCACGGTGCTCATCACTGGATTCTCCGATTGGCTGAAGGGAACGGGCTGGTAGGCCAATGGGCCAAGGGAGGAGGCGGAGTCCTCCAGATAAGGGTCTTCTATTGGCAGGCGCAGGAAGTGGAGGATGCACTCGTCCTGGGTACGTGAACCCACGTGTTCTGACACCTTGTTCCAGTCATCTCTATAGACTTCTAACGCCTGGGATGGAGGGAGAGAGAGAAGATATATGGGGGGCAGGGGAGGGAGAGAGATAGGGGACAGGAACAAGATTATCATTAAGGTTCTGGTCATTTTGAAACTGGGCATTTTGAAACTGTTCAGGTATAACTCAAAGTATGGCGCTCTTTGGGTTCTTTGCCAGGGAACATTTAAATACATTGTTTAAAAGATCAAACATTTATTCTAGAATTTCATTATTCTATGACCGCAAAAAATACGTAGGTAGTTTGCAGACAATTCCCCACATTTTCTCTGGCATTCATTGGTCGTTTCTGGTCTTCACCATTTTGTCTCGAGTTAGTAAGTACTTTCTAATGATTTTCCATTGATACTCTTTCCATATGATTGCGTGTGTAATGGTATGAGCAAGTTTAATTTTCAATGTTCTCCCCAAGTTCAGATTCCCATTTGCACTTAATTTGCAGAGTATTGCTCTGTGTCATGACAGCAATAGATTGTTTTAGTTGTGTTATTTGTTTACTACCAGTTGCCCTTTTCTGAGTATTGATAAGGTGTTTTTCTATGGTTGGTGTATAGACTTGGTGTACATATTGCAAATGAAGTAATGATCACCTTTGAAAACCTGAATCTAGTTATACTGGGGCAAAATCAATAAGATATGCAATACCAGTTAGGGATGATATGGCCATAGGCTGATGGAGACTGCGTTGTACTTCTTCCAAATCTGGAGCAGATGCTTGGACTACAGGTTCTTATGATCACTGTTGATCTCCTTTCCCAGAAAAGGTCTTACTACTAGTACGTATTGACCACCATAGATATGTTCTATTTTCGAGCCATCTAAGGTAGATTCAGATTAATTTTTTATCCAAGTAATCATTGGTTGCAATTGGGTGGCCCAGTAGTGTCAGCTAAAGTTTGGTAACCCTGGCCACCTGATTCCTTTGGCAGTTGGAATGTTTTGTACCTCAACCTCTGTTTTTTACATTGCCATAGAAACACTGAAATTAGACAGTATAATTGTTGAAATATGGATTCTGGGACCAGAACAGGTAGAAATGGGAAAATATCATTCTGATAGGACAGTGTTGTAGTACTCGAGTCAGACTTGACCTGGAATCAAGTCACGATTGTCGAGACTCGACCAGCCTAGTGACTTGACTACATCACTGAGTAGAGGGAAGATGATTGGCTCACCTCCAACAGTAGGAGGGTCTCCTGTTCCGTCCAATCCCTCCCTGAACTGGCTCCTTTACTCTTGGGGTGTTTCCTGGCATACAGGTCTGTTCTGAGGCCAAAGTTCTGAGAGTCTGAGGGCTTCTCTACGCTTCTCTCAGGGAAGAACAACATCTGCTGGGAGGAGGACACCTGGAGGGGGAGATGGAAAGATTTAAGAGGATCACAAAAATGTGTCAATTTGTATGTCAATAATTTCACCGTTAGCGTTTGATTATATTTACATAAATGTGTGTGTGTGTGTGTTACCTGTAGTGGTCTGTGCTGCAGCGGGGCCAGTCCTGAGGGTGTATCAGCCAGTGTGTTGAAGTGAGGGGTGGGAGGGGGTCCCATAGGGAGAGGTCTGCTTTCTGCATCCACCTGGTAATTCACTAACCCCCACTGCTCCAACAACGCATGGACCCTATACACACACACACAGTTACAATAAAAACAGAGATACAGAGTTAGAATACACACTGTTACACAACACACACACACACACAGTAAGTGGCGGTTTAAACTTCATAGCACACCTCATGACGGCGCAGACGTCTCCCGTCAGGTTCCGCCTGCAAGAGGTGGAGCTGAGGTACTCCTGGGGGTTCAGCCGGTACGAGTCAATCATGAAGTTACGGTATGCCAGGTATCTAAACAAACACATTGTGTTAATTTATTAATTATGTCTCCGAGGGGTACAATCATTTCTGAAGAAAACAGCAGGGGTCCAAGCACTGAACCCTCAGCAACAACTGAAATTGTTACTCACATCTCTGGAGATTTGGACTTGTTCTGTCCATTAAAGAACTCTGGCAGAGCTCGTTTCTCGATCTGGTGAATACTGCAACATATACACACAGTTTGGTTAAAAACAGACAACAGAGAACACTCATTTTGAATATATGTGTGTGTGTGTGTGTTTGAGAGGGTGATGTGTGTTTGAGAGGGTGATTGTATGTGTGAGTGAGAGGGTGATGTGTGTGTGTGTGTGAGAGGGTGATGTGTGTGTGTGTGTGTGAGAGGGTGATGTGTGTGTGAGAGGGTGATGTGTGTGTGTGTGTGTGAGAGGGTGGTGTGTGTGTGTGTGTGTGTGAGAGGGTGGTGTGTGTGTGTGTGAGAGAGGGTGGTGTGTGTGTGTGTGTGTGAGAGGGTGATGTGTGTGTGTGTGTGTGTGTGAGAGGGTGATGTGTGTGTGTGTGTGTGTGTGAGAGGGTGATGTGTGTGTGTGTGTGTGTGTGTGTGTGAGAAGGTGATGTGTGTGTGTGTGTGTGTGAGTGAGAGGGTGATGTGTGTGTGTGTGTGTGAGTGAGAGGGTGATGTGTGTGTGTGTGTGTGAGAGGGTGATGTGTGTGTGTGTGTGAGAGGGTGATGTGTGTGAGTGTGTGTGTGTGTGAGAGGGTGATGTGTGTGTGTGTGTGTGTGTGTGAGAGGGTGATGTGTGTGTGTGTGTGTGTGTGTGTGTGTGTGAGAGGGTGATGTGTGTGTGTGTGTGTGTGTGTGTGAGAGGGTGATGTGTGTGTGTGTGTGTGTGTGTGTGAGAGGGTGATGTGTGTGTGTGTGTGTGTGTGTGTGAGAGGGTGATGTGTGTGTGTGTGTGTGTGAGAGGGTGATGTGTGTGTGTGTGTGTGTGTGTGTGTGTGTGAGAGGGTGATGTGTGTGTGTGTGTGTGTGTGTGTGAGAGGGTGATGTGTGTGTGTGTGTGTGTGTGTGTGTGAGAGGGTGATGTGTGTGTGTGTGTGTGTGTGTGTGTGAGAGGGTGATGTGTGTGTGTGTGTGTGTGTGTGAGAGGGTGATGTGTGTGTGTGTGTGTGTGTGTGTGTGTGTGTGTGTGTGTGAGAGGGTGATGTGTGTGTGTGTGTGTGTGTGAGAGGGTGATGTGTGTGTGTGTGTGTGTGTGAGAGGGTGATGTGTGTGTGTGTGTGTGTGTGAGAGGGTGATGTGTGTGTGTGTGTGTGTGTGAGAGGGTGATGTGTGTGTGTGAGAGGGTGATGTGTGTGTGTGTGTGTGTGTGTGTGAGAGGGTGATGTGTGTGTGTGTGTGTGTGTGTGAGAGGGTGATGTGTGTGTGTGTGTGTGTGTGTGTGAGAGGGTGATGTGTGTGTGTGTGTGTGTGTGTGTGTGTGTGTGTGAGAGGGTGATGTGTGTGTGTGTGTGTGTGTGTGTGTGAGAGGGTGATGTGTGTGTGTGTGTGTGTGTGTGAGAGGGTGATGTGTGTGTGTGTGTGTGTGTGTGTGTGAGAGGGTGATGTGTGTGTGTGTGTGTGTGAGAGGGTGATGTGTGTGTGTGTGTGTGTGAGAGGGTGATGTGTGTGTGTGTGTGAGAGGGTGATGTGTGTGTGTGTGTGTGTGTGAGAGGGTGATGTGTGTGTGTGTGTGTGTGTGAGAGGGTGATGTGTGTGTGTGTGTGTGTGTGAGGGTGATGTGTGTGTGTGAGAGGGTGATGTGTGTGTGTGAGAGGGTGATGTGTGTGTGTGTGAGAGAGAGAGGGTGATGTGTGTATACTTACCAGTTATAGTTGAACCAGGCGGTGTAGGATGGGACGATGATGTGGTGAGTTTGTTCTGTGATGTTGTCTTCTCCATCTGACAGACGCAGCCCCTCTCTGCCCTCCTCATCCTCCTGCACACACACACAGTATATTTAAAATGGTACAGACACACTCAATTCCTCATCAAAATTCTATAAATAAAACAATTCTATACAATTCTAGCTGTAAGTTCTAATTGTATTGTTACCCTTCCACCAGGAAGCAGAGAGTCATCCTCAATTTCATCTGAAGAAACAGTGGAGAATGAGTTACATAACTACACACACAACGAGATAAATACACACACACCCTCCCTTGTTCTCTCTCACTCACCCAGATCAGTCATCATCCCTCCTTTGACAGGAGTGTTCTCACTGTCCTTCTTTGGGTTCACTGCAGACAGAGAGACAACAAGTCAACAACAACATCTTTGAGTGTGAGTGTGTGTGTGTGTGTGTGTGTGTGTACCATTCTTAGGCAGTATAATTTCTTCCATATTAGGGACAGGTGTTGGATCCTCCATATCTTTAGTCAGATCCTCCTCTACCTCTTCGTCATCCTCCTTTGGCCCACGCCGCTTAGACCCACCACTAGGGAGAGAAGAAGAAGCAGGGTTAGAGAGCGGGCCAATAGGCTGGTTGAGCTAGGGGTGGAAGACGAGAGAGAGAGAGGGCCAATAGGTAGAGAATAGGGGTGGAAGACGAGAGAGAGAGAGAGGAACAATAGGTAGAGAATAGGGGTGGAAGACGAGAGAGAAAGAGAGGGCCAATAGGTAGAGAATAGGGGTGGAAGACGAGAGAGAGAGAGCGCCAATAGGTAGAGAATAGGGGTGGAAGACGAGAGAGAGAGAGAGGGCCAATAGGTAGAGAATAGGGGTGGAAGACGAGAGAGAGAGAGAGGGCCAATAGGTAGAGAATAGGGGTGGAAGACGAGAGAGAGAGAGAGGGCCAATAGGGAGAGAATAGGGGTGGAAGACGAGAAAGAGAGGGCCAATAGGTAGAGAATAGGGGTTGAGCTAGGGGTGGAAGAAACGAAAAAGAAAGAGAGCGCGAGAGAGGGGTGGAAGAGTGAGAGAAACCTTACCTCTTCTTTCCTCCTTTCTTTTTGCAATCGGAAGAGGGAGGAGAGGGGGAGAGTCTTCTCTTCTTCACTGGAGTAACCTTACGGTCCTGATGGAGGAAGAGGGAGGGAAGGGGGAGAGAGGAGTGATGATAGATGTACCAACTAAGAAAGTGACTCCCCACAGGCCTGTTTAAAAATAAATTTAAAAAAAGAGGGAGGGAGGGCAACACACACGATCACCCCAGAGCCACAGGATCTCACACACACCTGTTGGTCTGTGACATGGACTCTCCGGCGGAGGATGAGGGGAACGTTTCTGTCATCTACCAGGTAGTCTTCTTCGTTCATCCACTCATTATACACTTCTGTATCCAACACCCAGCCTGCCTGCACCTGTACACACACACACACGTATTCATCACTTGTGAGAAATAGTCATAGAACTGTGTGTGTGTGTTTGTTCTTACCCTCCAAGGTCTATCTGTGTGTGGAAGTTCTTGCACCTCTCCCTCTACGTCACTGGAGGGCAGCCAGCTATCGTAGCTACAGGAAACACAAACACAGTCATACACATGATTATGGAGGGGGTGTGTGTGTGTGTGTGTTAGGGTTTAATATTTTCCCGGTATTTTACAAATGTTCCATCCCGAGAAAAAAATCACTTTTCTCCCAGGTAACCCAGTATTTTCCACCAACAGGAAGTGTCATTCAAAAGCATTATATAGCATATAAATAGGCCTATGTCTGGATTTGATTAGAGCTTTGATAGAAAATTCAAGCCTGATGCTACCTGAGCCTGATGAGCCATACATTAAATACATTTTAAGAGCCATATATTAAAAAGGCATTTAATGACCAAGCCCAAAAAAGTCCAAATGATTGTGCCAATATCCTATAATATAGGCTACTGCACATTACACACGACAGAAAAAGTATAAAGCCAATAGATGTAGCTAGCTACAGTTGAAGTCAGAAGTCTACATACACTTAGGTTGAAGTCATTAAAACTCATTTCATGTTAACAAACTATAGTTTTGGCAAGTTGGTTAGGACATCTACTTTGTGCATGACACAAGTAATTCTTCCAACAATTGTTTAGACAGATTATTTCACTTATAATTCACTATATCACAATTCCAGTGGGTCAGAAGTTTACATACACTAAATTGACTGTGCCTTTAAACAGCTTGGAAAATTCCATAAAATTATGTCATGGCTTTAGAAGCTTCTGATAGGCTAATTGACATCATTTGAGTCAATTGGAGGTGTACCTGTGGATGTATTAAGGCCTACCTTCAAACTCAGTGCATCTTTGCTCAACATCATGGGAAAATCTAAAGAAATCAGACCTCAGAAAAGAAACTGTAGACCTCCACAAGTCTGGTTCATCCTTAGGAGCAATTTCCAAACGCCTGAAGGTACCACGTTCATCTGTACAAACAATAGTACGCAAGTATAAACACCATGGGACCACGAAGCCGTCATACCGCTCAGGAAGGAGATGCGTTCTGTCTCCTAGAGATGAACGTACTTTGGTGCGAAAAGTGCAAATCAATCCCAGAACAACAGCAAAGGACCTTGTCCTCTGGTCTGATGAAACAAAAATAGAACTGTTTGGCCATAATGACCATTGTTATGTTTGGAGGAAAAAACGGGGAGGCTTGCAAGCCGAAGAACACCATCCCAACCGTGAAGCACGGGGGTGGCAGCATCATGTTGTGGGGGTGCTTTGCCGCAGGAGGGACTGGTGCACTTCACAAAATAGATGGCATCATGAGGAAGGAAAATTATGTGGATATATTGAAGCAACATCTCAAGACATCATTCAGGAAGTTAAAGCTTGGTCGCAAATGGGTCTTCCAAATGGACAATGACCCCAAGTATACTTCCAAAGTTGTGGCAAAATGGCTTAAGGACAACAAAGTCAAGGTATTGGAGTGGCCATCACAAAGCCCTGACCTCAATCCTATAGAACATTTGTGGGCAGAACTGAAAAAGCATGTGCGAGCAAGGAGGCCTACAAACCTGACTCAGTTACACCAGTTCTGTCAGGAGGGATGGGCCAAAATTCACCCAACTTATTGATTGAAGCTTCTGGAAGGCTACCCGAAACATTTGACCCAAGTTAAACAATTTAAAGGCAATGCTACCAAATACTAATTGAGTGCATGTAAACTTCTGACCCACTGGGAATGTGATGAAAGAAATAGAAGCTGAAATAAATAATTCTCTCTACTATTATTCTGACATTTCACATTCTTAAAATAAAGTGGTGATCCTAAAATCCTAGAATTTTTAATAGGATTAAATGTCAGGAATTGTGAAAAACTGAGTTTAAATGTATTTGGCTAAGGTGTATGTAAAACTTCCGACATCAACTGTATATACCTTTCATAATGTTTCCTCTAATGTTATTAGTATAGCTCCTTCCTCTCTCTATTGTTGCTTCATTCCTTCCTCCATTTCAACAGTTAAATGAATTAAGTTTAGTTGTCCTTATCTTCATCATTCTAGTGACATCGTTGAATAATATAGGACTAGAACTAGATGCAGAAGGTTTTAACTTGTCTTCACCAAGGTTGAATGGTTATGGGTCTGAATAAACAACTGCTAAAGACTACCACCATAGTGCTTCGCTCTATTGGCTGCTGTATTTAAGATTCAGCAAACAAGCGCTTGGGTCCCTCTTCGAATAGTCTGTTGGTATAAGAACTGCTTAAAAATTGTCTAGAAAGGTATTTTTTAAAATAATTTTTAACCCTTTTTTTCCCTCCCCAATTTCGTCATATCCAATTGGTAGTTACAGTCCCATCACTGCAACCCACGTACAGACTCGGGAGAGGCGAAGGTCGAGAGTCGTGCGTCCTCCGAAACACAACCCCGCCAAGCCGCACTGCTTCTTGACACAATGCACGCTTAACCCGGAAGCCAGCTGCTCCAATATGCCGGATGAAACAACGTACACCTGGCGACCGTGTCAGCGCCAAACCCTACCCTAACGATGCTGAGCCAATTGTGCGTCGCCTCATGGGTCTCCTGGGTATCGAACCAGGATCTGTAGTATCGCAGCTAGTGCTGAGGAGAGTTTAAGGAGAGAGCCCAGCGGAGCACAGGTGCGTGCGTATTGCGCAAGAGACAGAGGCTATAAGCTAGAAGCTTATTATGCATAATCAATAAGCTAAATATAAGGCTAATACTGCATAGAATTCATTAACTGAAAGAGGTAGTCTAGGACATCTATATCTAGGGCTCTATTTCAATCTAGAACAGGATTATCTATTTTGGATGCTATTTGATTGGAGTTGATAGAGAGAAAGCCCGTGAGAGAGTGATTGCACGTGCATTGATTTAAAGCAATGATTTTCAAGTGATAGGCTGTTTTAAAACTCTGCAGCTGCAATTAAAAAATAATAATCTTTACAATTAAAAAAATAAGGCGATCCCCAAAAGCCAGATGGAGATGGGTAAATTAGACGCGCATTCAGTCTTTATATTACTGTAGCATAGACTACTTACAATGTTATGATAGGTCTACATGCGCTCCACCCTGAGATGGGCTGTCTGTCCCCACCCTGAGCATTGATGATTCACCATGCAGAGGCCGTAGAGAAGCCAGATTTAAACATCACATTAATTTAACAGTTCCATTTCACACCAAGATGTTCATATAAATAATTTGAAATTTACCCGTTTCTCACAGTTATTTAACCCGAGAAAAGGGAGTGGTTTTGGGCGGTAAATCCCGGTAAATCTTGGTAACCATTCTTGGAAACCATTCAACCCTAGTGTGTGTGTGTGTGTGTGTGTGTGTGTGTGTGTGTTACCTGTCAGGGTGTCTGCTCCAGTGCACCAACACATAGTTGTCCTTCTGCATGACAGGGCGCACCAACTCCCAATCTGGAAATGAGGACACACACACACACACACAAACGGTCAAAAACTAAGAACAGAACTCACAAAAATACTTCAAACTGTAAATTTGGGTCAAAGCTGCCAACAGGCTATGACCCACAAAGATCCCATTAAATGAGTTACAATATGCAATTCTATGCGATGACCCCACACACACACACACACACAGACAGACCTTGGTCTGTGACGGCTGGACAGGGGTAGATGTGGTGAGAGGCTTGGGTTCTGTCCTCAGTCAACGAACCCTGAGACAGACAAAGAAATACATAACCCATCAGCTGAGACATTGTAAAAAAGAATTTGATCTTAACTGACTTGCCTAGTTAAATAAAGGTTGAATAAAATACTAATAACACAGAACTACATTACCCATCAGCTGAGACATAACTACAATACCCAACAGCGAAAACAGCCCAAGAGCAAACACAACAAAACCCATGGCAACATTACATAAATCTTTCTTCCTCCCCCTGCCATCTCTAGCACATCAGAGGCTGCTGCCGATAGATATAGATTAGAAATCACTGGCCACTTTAAGAAATGGAACACTAGTCACTTTAATTATGTTTACATATCTTGCATCACTCATCTCATATGTATATACTGTATTCTATACTATGCTACTGTATCTTAGTCCAATGCTGCTCTGACATCACTCGTCGCTATATGTATATCTTCTTAATTCATTCCTTACTTAGATGTGTGTATTTGGGTATATGTTGTGTAACTGTTAGATATTACTTGTTAGATACAGTTGAAGTCAGAAGTTTACATACACCTTAGCCAAATACATTTAAACTCAGTTTGTCACAATTTCTGACATTTAATCCTAGTAATCCTGTTTTAGGTCAGTTAGGATCACCACTTTATTTTAAGAATGTGAAATGTCAGAATAATAGTAGAGAGAATTATTTATTTCAGCTCTTATTTCTTTCATCACATTCCCAGTGGGTCAGAAGTTTACATACACTCAATTAGTATTTGGTAGCATTGCCTTTAAATTGTTTAATTTGGGTCAAACGTTTCAGGTAGCCTTCCACAAGCTTCCCACAATAAGTTGGGTGAATTTTGGCCCATTCCTGTTCTATAGGATTGAGGTCAGGGCTTTGTGATGGCCACTCCAATACCTTGACTTTGTTGTCCTTAAGCCATTTTGCCACAACTTTGGAAGTATGCTTGGGGTCATTGTCCATTTGGAAGACCCATTTGCGACCAAGCTTTAAATTCCTGACTGATGTCTTGAGACGTTGCTTCAATATATCCACAATTTTCCTTCCTCATGATCCCATCTATTTTGTGAAGTGCACCAGTCCCTCCTGCAGCAAAGCACCCCCACAACATGATGCTGACACCCCGTGCTTCACGGTTGGGATGGTGTTCTTCGGCCTGCAAGCCTCCCCCTTTTTCCTCCAAACATAACGATGGTCATTATGGCCAAACAGTTCTATTTTTGTTTCATCAGACCAGAGGACATTTCTCCAAAAGTAGTCTGGCTTTTTTAAGGCGGTTTTTGGAGCAGTGGCTTCTTCCTTGCTGAGTGGCCTTCCAGGATATGTCGATATAGGACTCGTTTTACTGTGGATATAGATACTTTTGTACCGGTTTCCTCCAGCATCTTCACAAGGTCCTTTGCTGTTGTACTGGGATTGATTTGCACCAAAGTACGTTCATCTCTAGGAGACAGAATGCGTCTCCTTCCTGAGCGGTATGACGGCTAGGTGGTCCCATGGTGTTTATACTTGCGTACTGTTGTTTGTACAGATGAACGTGGTACCTTCAGGCTTTTGGAAATTGCTCCCAAGGATGAACCAGACTTGTGGAGGTAAAAAAAAAAAAAAAATCTGAGGTCTTGGATGAGTTTGAAGGTAGGCCTTGAAATACATCCACAGGTACACCTCCAATTGACTCAAATTATGTCAATTAGCCTATCAGAAGCTATAACATCGTTTTCTGGAATTTCAAGCTGTTTAAAGGCACAGTGAACTTAATGTATGTAAACGTCTGACCCACTGGAATTGTGATATAGTGAATTATAAGTGAAATAATCTGTCTGTAAACAATTGTTGGAAGAATTACTTGTGTCATGCATAAAGTAGATGTCCTAACAGACTTGCCAAAACTATAGTTTGTTAAAATGAAATCTGTGGAGTAGTTGAAAAATTAGTTTTAATGACTTCAACCTAAGTGTATGTAAACTTCCGACTTCAACTGTATTACTACACTTCTAGAAGCACAAGCATTTCACTACACCCACAATAACATCTGCTCAACACGTGTATGTGACCAATGAAATCTATCTTCCCTTCTCGCTCTCGTCCCTCCCTCCATAACCTCTTCCCTCACCTGGTGTTTGGTGATGATGTCAGCCAGTCTGCTGTTCAGGTTCTGATCCACCTCCTGGTCCACATACACTACGGGCCTCGACAGAAGGCTATTCTGGATCAGGACCTTCTCCAGAGTAGTAAACATCTCTATGTTACAGTCTGTCCTGGAGGAGTTCTGTAGGTCAAACCTTCTCCTGGGGGAGGGATACAGGGACAACAGGGGAGAGAGGGGGGGGAAGAGGGGAAAAGGGTGGAGGGCCTCAGTGAAGTGCTTTCTGTGTCATATGCCCACATTTGAGGAACAGTACCCATGCAGGTTAACAAGGCCCCGGAACAGGACATCGCCAAATGTGTCACTCACCAGCCCTGTTAGAAGGAAAATGGAAATGGGGGCTAGGAGGTAAGAGATAGGGGATAAGATCTGTCACTCACCAGCCCTGATCAGACTTGAATTTGTAGGCGGAGCCAAGGATGTGGCAAAGCCCACCTCCTGGGCGAAGGTCCAGGAAGCACTGAGACTAGAGAGGAGCACACACACAAAAATACCAATAATGGCACCGAAGGAGATGTCTGCCATTTTACGGGCTCCTAAGCAATTGTTCTATTTTGTGTGTATTTTTGCGCGTTATTTGTAACTTATTTTGTACATAATGTTTCTGCCACCGTCTCTTATGTCCATAAAGAGCGATTAATCAGAACAGCGATTATTTACCCCGAACTGGACAAAGATTTTTTCTTTAACGAGTCGGACCCGAAGGATTTACTCCAGATACCTGACAGGGCCCAAATCCCTGTAATTTGCTTGAAGAGAAGACGCAGATACAGGGGACGCAGGTCTGGGTGCCTTGTGATAATTGGTCGACGAGTGGGTAACCCGCCTTTTGGGTAGGCTGTCATTGTAAATAAGAATTTGTTCTTAACTGACTTGCCTAGTTAAATAAATAAAAAAGTAATAATACAATCCGTTCTATTGGCCAACAAGCAATCATTGGAGAATAAACTGGACGAGCTCAGTTCGAGACTATCCTACTGTCGGGACATAAAAACTGTAATATCTTATGTTGGCTGAACGACATGGATAATATACAGTTGGCTGGGTTCTCCGTGCATCGGCAAGACAGAACAGCTGCCTCCGGTAAGACAAGGGGTGGCAGTCTGTGTCCATTTGTCAATAACACCTGGTGCGCTAATTCAAATATCAAGGAACTCGAGGTTTTGCTCACCTGAGGTAGACCACACTATTTACCAAGAGAGTTTATCAATATTTTTTGTAGCTGTCTATTTACCACCACAAACTGATGCTGGCACTAATACCGCACTCAACAAGCTGTATAAATCCATAAGCAAACAAGAAAATGCTCATCCAGAGGCGGCGCTCCTAGTGGCCGGGGACTTCAATGCAGGGAAACTGAAATCCGTTTTACCTCATTTATACCAGCATGTTACATGTGCAACAAGAGGGAGAAAAATTTTTACTCTAGACCACCTTTATTCAACACACAGAGACGCGTATAAAGCTCTCCCTCGCCCTTATTTAGAAAATCTGACCATAATTCTATCCTCCTGATTCCCGCTTACAAGAAAAAAACTAAAGCAGCAAGTACCAATGACTCACTCAATATGGAAGTGGTCAGATGATGCAGATGCTAAGCTACAGGACTGTTTTGCTAGCACAGACTGGAATATGTTCCGGGACTTATCCGATGGCATTGAGGAGTATACCACATCAGTCACCAGCTTCATCAATAAGTGCACCGATAATGATACCCCAACCAGAAGCCATGGATTACAGGCAACATCCGCTTCCGCTCTACCCGGACGCTTATAAGAAATCCTGCTATGCCCTCAGACAAACCATCAAACAAGCAAAGGGTAAATACAGGACTAAGACTGAATCCTACTACACCGGCTCTGTGGCAAGGCTTGCAAACTATTATGGACTACAAAAAAGGGAAGACCAGCCGCAAGCTGCCCTGTGACAAAAGCCTACCAGATAAGCTAAATTACTCCTATGTACAGACAGATTACCAGGACGTGTACTCAGAGCATGCGATGACCAACTGGCAAGTGTCTTCACTGACATTTTCAACCTGTCCCTGGCGGAATCTGTAATACCTACATGTTTCAAGCAGAACACCACAGCCCGTGTCCAAGAACACCAAGGTAACCTGCCTAAATGACTACCGACCCGTAGCACGTCTGTAGCCATGAAGTGCTTTGAAAGGCTGTTCATGGCTCACATCAACACCATCATCCCAGAAACCCTAGACCCACCCCAATTTGCATACCACCCCAACAGATCACGCAATCTCTATTGCACTTAACACTGCCCTTTCCCACCTGGACAAAAGGAACACCTACGTGAGAATGCTGTTCATTGACTACAGCTCAGCGTTCAACACCATAGTGCCCTCAAAGCTTATCAATAAGCTAAGGACCCTGGGACTTCCCGACGAGCCGGCCCCAGGTGGTAAGGTTAGGCAACAACACATCTGCCACACTGATCCTCAACACAGGGGCCCCTCAGGGGTGTGTGCTTAGTCCCCTCCTGTACTCCCTGTTCACTCATGACTGTGTGGCAAGGCACGACTCCAACACCATCCTTAAGTTTGCAGATGACAACGGTGGTAGAGACCTATAGGGAGGAAGTCAGAGACCTGGAAGTGTGGTGCCAGGACAACAACCTCTCCCTCAACATGATCAAGACAAATGAGATGATCGTAGACTACAGGAAAAGGAGGGCAGAGCATGCCCCCATTCTCATCAATGTGGAGCAGGTTGAGAGCTTTAAGTTCCTTCATGTCCACATCACCAATAAAATATCATGGTCCAAACACACCAAGACAGTTGTGAAGAGGGCACGACAATGCCCATTCCCCCTCAGGATTTGGCATGGGTCCTCAGATCCTCAAAAGGTTCTACAGCTGCATCAACGAGAGCACCCTGACTGGTTGCATCACCGCCTGGTATGGCAACTGCTCGGCCTCTGGCCGCAAGGCGGTACAGAGGGTAGTGCGTACGGCCCTGTACATCACCGAGGCCAAGCTTCCTGCCATACAGAAGCCTTGGGCTACTGATTATTGCAAAGATGGAGGCCTTTTTTGTTTACTTTTTTATATTTAACTAGGCAAATCATTTAAGAACAAATTCTTATTTACAATGACGGCCTACACCGGCCAACCTCGGACGACGCTGGGCCAATTGTGCGTCGCCCTATGGGACTCCCAATCACAGCCAGCTGTGATACAGTCTGGATTAAGCAAAACGAAAGTTAGAGAGCAAGCCTATAGTGAAAAGTCTACAAGGGGCATGTCCTCCGTATGGACAAGTTTTTATATTGTATTGGAGAAAGATGACCTCACTATACAGGTAGGATGTAATTTTTGTATTATTTTTTGTATTTATAATCATTTGTTTTACCATTATTGTTATTGTATATCATTGCTATTCTTGTATGCCTATTTATTTATCTAAACCAGTTCTTTAAATAAGCAAATTATGTTGAGAAATTATCACTGGCTAAATTAAGTTTGATCTGTCTGTTTAATTGTGTTCTCCGTATTTAGTTTAAGATAGGTTATAAGTAGGCCTGTTGTAAAATGAATATCATTAGCCTATTGCTGTCATTTGTTGGGTACTGTAGGCACTAGCCTTTCTTGGTAATTGCTGCAATATACTGAAGCTTGTTCAAAAATATGTGAAGTTTTAAACCAGTTCAAAAGTTTTGTTTCATTCTGTTCCAACTGTAATGTCGTGTTTGCCGTAGCATGCCACCGGCATATCTCTCTCTGGGGCTAGGCCTAACCTTCTCTTACTTTATATTTATTTATTAAATAAATAATAAAGATAAAATAAAGACAGTGGACACCTAAGCCTATAGGGCTATGCATGCAATGCCCTGATGCATTTAGGTCTCAAATCGCAGACAGCTGAACTGTGAGGTGGACAAGTATTGTTTTAGCAAAGTAAAAACCAATAAGCTATAAAGTTTTGCATATGCTACACATCAAAACACAAGGAATATTATTTTTATTTGTTATATTATGGGCTGTTTTTAAGGACATGTAAACGTGGCTAATTTGGCCAATATCCCTTGTTCATTGATGGAACATTGTATCATGCCTTTCGTGTCATAAATAATCCTTGGTTCCAGGCTGTGCTTGGTAAATATGAGGGGGGGGGGGGGGGGGGGGCGACATTACCCCCTCCTTAGGACCATCCGGTAGAACGCACAGAATATGTTCTATAAATTAAGATAGGAGACGGTGCCAAACACATGCAGGAACCATGCCTATTTAACTTGTCTGTTTAAGCAGTATATAAGAGATCTAACAGGACTGCCCCGAGGGAGCTCACATCAGACCGGTACTTTATGCATCTAAGTTTGACTGTGACCTCTCCACCTTGCTGATAATAAAGAATGATTAATTAAGATTGACTTCAGGTGTCCCAGGTGGTAATTTACACGACACCCCCAATGCATATGTCCGATAAATGTTCATCTTCCTGGTCACTTGTCCTTACTGAAACCCTGGGTGGAAACTCACAGGTAGTTTGGTGAGTGTGGGGTTTCCGGCCTGTCTGCTGAGGAATTCCTCCTGAAACTGAAGCAGCTGAAGGGTGAGGGAGGCCAGAGCCTGGCAGGATGGAGAGTCTGCCTGCACATACTGCGGGCACACACACACACCATCAGTAATCCAGAAGGACATACCTAACAGTAGGAAATCTGGTATAGTTTGGGCATCTTGATACATCACACAGTCCACAGCAGTCACTACTAGATACGGACCACAAAACGAACTTAGTTATATAGTGTTATAACATAGCAGAAGGTAGCAGCTGGAAACACATAAATTGTTACCTAGAAACGAGTTACAATGTTACTGTTTGCAGAGTATAAACAGTTGCTATTGTACATGGTTGGGTTCAATTCAGGAAGTACACTGAAATAGATCCCAACCCTTCTTTTGTAACGCAGTTAGCTAGGTAGCTACTAGCTTGCAATCTGCTACCTAGCTAAGTTAGTAGTAGCTTCCACCCTCAGGCAGCTGGATAACTAGCTAGCTAAGGCATACGGCAAATGTATTTAAAAACGTACTGTAGTTAGCTAGTTATGTAGCGAGAGACTGCTAAGCTAGCTAGCAGTATTAATCTAGTCAACAATAGAGCTAGCCGCTATGCTAAATAGGAAATGGTTACCAATGTAAATATTTAGCCACTACGCTAGTGTTATCTCACGCACCTTTTTGTAGTGCTTCCCGATCCACTGTCGCACCGTCTCGAGCTGAGCCATGGAGTCGTGGCTCTCCCAGTACCACGCGGACGGACTCCCGTCTTTTTTCCGCTGTACTGTGGTGGTGTGTGGACTCTGGCTGGTCCCGGGAGTCCCGATGTTCGGTCCTCCAGACGTTGTCGCCATAATAACGCCTTATAATAACGAAATAACGGGTGGAAAACTAGCCCGCTCAAGAACTGTTACAGCTGTAAATCTGCAGGGTTGCCAGGGGAAGCTAACATTTCTTGCACAATAACCCCTTAAAACCCGCCCACAATGCCTGAAAAATAGTCCAATTTCTTTTTTTCGTAACAAGAGGGGAGTTGCCACATTTATCCAATAGGTGTCTCCATAATAACAATCTAAATCTGAAATGTTCCCTTTGTTATTGGTTCATCACAACAAATTATTTAATACGAACTATTGATAGTGAATGGTTTCAGAAAACATTATTGTTAAATGGTGTTAACATAATGGTGTGAAATAGTCGCATTTCGCTAAAATAATCAAATTTTCAACTGGAGTATATCGAAAAGCCCCAACATTTTGCTTTTTGTCTTATTTTATTTAATAAAAAATGTCAATTCATGTGTGGCTGCAGGCAGGCAGCCAGATGTCCTAGTCATCTATCCCTCTGGAGCAAGATGGAAAGGAAAGAGGGAGAGGAGATCCATCATCCACTAGGTCCAGTAGGCTACATTAAGATAGTTGTATTCTACTATTAATCAATCACTAGACTACTACTATAATTTGATATTCAGCTTTTTTTTCAAGTCGGTCCATTAGACCATGTTCAAAGACATTCCCAAATTACATTATGCTATAGAGAACTCTGATTATTGACTGTTAAGGGTTCATACACATTTTTTACAGATGGAATTTCATGACTTTTATCCAAATTTCCATAACCAACAATTGGTGGTGTCTCTATGTGGTCTACATGAAAAAGTCAGCATAAATGTGGTATTGACACTAGAAGGCTGCTGGTCTCTGATCCCATGTAGTCCTACTATCTCCTACCGTTGTGCCCTTGATCAAGGCACTTAACCCCCCACAAAGTAAAATAACTGCACTGTTAGGCTACTGTATAAAACACGTGCGGTCAACCCCTCAATCTGGAGAGCTACACTGGGTGTGCATGCTTTTGACCCAGTCCTGAAACACACCCGAGTCTGCCTACCAAGGTCCTGAATGAAAACAGACAAACGGAGGTGTAAACTGACGCTAGATGGCGATATTTGACAGCCGCTACCACTGATTCTACCATAACGGGAACCGGAAGAAGTGAGAAAGTGCCACAGATACTCTGGCAGTGCTAGTCGGCTATCTAACACATACAATCAGAACCCACTTTTCTTAACAACTTCTGTCAGCAAACTTAACCAATATTATAGCCCAGCGGTTTACTCCCAGCGAGGCGATCAACATCAAGATTAGTGTATATACGAGCTGGACATGCCTATGTATATGGCTAGCTGCTGAACGGCACGCATAGCTAGCTAGCTAAGTTAGCATAATTACTATCTCCAAAACAAACAGGTTGTGCTGTGCAGTGGACTTTGGCAGCAGCATAGTGGGAGTTCTAACTACTATTGCAAGCCATCCAGTTTATACATACACGTTATTATTGGTGCATATTTGAATTTGCTGTCTTATGAGGCTATTGACAACTCCTAAGTTAACTAACTCTACACCTAATTTAGTAGCTAGCAGCTATGGCCAGCACCAGCATGTCTTCTGCAGCTGCAACAGGAGACAAACCCTCAGGTTCAGGTTCTAAGAAGAAGAATGAAAAGAAGTTAGCTTCTAAAGAGGAGTCCAGATTCCTGTCCAGTATCATGGGCGTCATGAACAACCTAAGGAAACAGGTGTGTGTGTGTGAGCGAGAGTGACTGAGTGAGTGAGAGTGTGTGCCTAACAGTGTGTTTTCTGCAGGGTACTCTATGTGATGTGATCTTGGTGGTTCAGGGGAAACATATTCCTGCTCACAGAGTGGTCTTAGCTGCAGCCAGCCACTTCTTCAGCCTCATGTTTACTAGTGAGTACACTACACACACTCACATGCACACTCAACTTTGCTGTAACCCTATCTCTTTCCCCCTTACCTCTAATAGCACCTATTACACCAATGTGACACCTCTCTCTCCCTCTCTCTCTCTCTCTCTAGCCAGCATGATGGAGTCTACCAGTCACGAGGTGGAGTTGAGGAGTGCTGAGCCTGAGATCATAGAACTGCTGGTGGAGTTTGTCTACACCGCCCGGTAAGATGCACACACACATAAATGTCCATCCATATGGGGCACTTTAGACACAAAACACACCCCAACCGTGTGTTTCAGTATCTCAGTGAACAGCAGTAATGTCCAGTCTTTGCTGGATGCAGCCAACCAGTACCAGATAGAACCTGTGAAGAAGATGTGTGTTGACTTCCTAAAAGAGCAAGTCGACGCAACCAACTGTCTGGGTAAGACCTGTCTAAATTCTATACATCTATAATAGTGTCTCTCAAATTCACCTCCACACAAACTCCTTAACCTCTGGTTTCTCTCTAGGTATCTCTGCTCTAGCGGAGTGTTTGGACTGTCCAGAGTTGAAGCTGTCAGCTGATGACTTCATCCATCAACACTTCACTGAGGTCTATAAACTGGATGAATTCCTCCAACTGAATGTCACCCAGCTCACACAGCTACTGCACCAAGACACACTCACTGTCCGGGCCGAGGACCAGGTAACATACACACACCAAGATACTTTACCATGTTGTCTCTGGCTCAAGTATGACATGTTCTCTCCCTTTCTGTGTGTGTGTGTGTGTGTAGATCTATGAGTCTGCCGTGCGGTGGCTGAAGTATGATGTGTGTAACAGACAGAGTCACATGGTGGAGGTGTTGGGCTGTGTCCGCTTCCCTTTGGTGTCTAAAGCCTTCCTCTCTAAGACCGTCCAGGCTGAACCCCTCATACAGGACAACCCAGAGTGTCTCAAGATGGTCATCAGTGAGTATACACACACACGCACACAAACACACACACACAGTAAATGGGTCTTTCTATAAACTGGGGTACCAGTTAGGATTTTCTACACTAGATAACTTCTTACAGCTGTTGATAAGTCATTGATAATAATCTGCTAAATATTTTCATGTCATTACATTATGATATAGGGGGGATCATAGCTATATTCACGGTTGGTGCCTTGAAGGATTTGTCCAAAATCATGTGACATAAAACATCCTTTCTGTCCTTGCTTTTATGGCAGTGTAAGTTGTATTTCTATCATATATTAAGCATTAATCAGTTAAATTAGACATTGAACTTGAACCCTGTAAGAATCATGGATCTAGCTTGTTTGTATAGAGTTCACAGAAATGCAGTATAACTACATAACATTTTGTGTCTCCCTATGTTACAGGGTGAAAACCGTTTTTATTGGCACACACACAAATCCAAAATAATAAATGCTATTGAAACATTAAATGCTTCTAACCGAAAGTGACCTTACCTTAACCTAAATCGATACTGTCATTAACGTGGTTCTTCAATAATTATGCATATTTGCATTTGGTATCCATTATAACAATTTTTAGCTGTTTTTTTCAGAGATGTGACCACTTTCGTTTCCCGCCGCTTCAATTTAAGGGTGTTGCGCTACTCTGTTGGGGTAAAACCACCTGTGGTTATGATGATGACAACATTTCATGTTGGCTTCAACTTGGCTTTCTATACAAATCCTTCCATTAAAAAAAAGGAACCTGTTTTTGAGTCACTTTCTCATTATAAAAACAGCGATGGTGAGATTAATGCTACAGCTATTCATGGGTTTATTATGTGTGCCTACGTCGGCCACATAGGCTACAGAAAAATCGCCATGCATGCATCCAATCTATTTAGTCAGGCAATGTCCAAATTAGTCTCACATATTTGAGAATGTAATAATAATTTTAATGTTAAGGCCTAAACAATTAATAATTATTAAAGGGATAATGGCCTATTTTTTTTATTTTAAATGTTTTCCACGTTTTGTTGGTGGGGAAGGGGGTTCTATATAATGCACCATACTGTATGTACAGTAATATAAATTATACAATTGTATAACATTGAAGTCCTTGAAAATTACAATTAAGTGCTTGAAAAAGTCCCCAAAACATCCTTGAATTTGACTTGACAATATCTATATGAACCCTGCTTAAAGATGTATAGTCAAATCAAATCAAATGTTATTGGTCACATACGTGGTTAGCAGATGTTATTGCGGGTGTAACGAAATGCTTGTGCTTCTAGTTCTGACAGTACAGTAATATCTAACAAGTAATATAACAGTTTCACAACATACAACCAAATACACATAAAAATAAGTAAGGAATGGATTGAGAATATATACATAAATGTCAGGGCGGCATTGGACTAAGATACAGTGGAATAGTAAGCTTTATAGTATGCAGTTTACACATAAGAGGTTGGTTGATGCAGTATATAAACACGATTAAGTGACTAAGATACAGAAGAATGGTATAGCGTACAGTTTAAACATATTAGATGAGTAGGACAAGATACGTAAACATTATTAAAGTGACTAGTGTTTCATTTCCTTAAAGTGGCCGGTGATTTCTAATCTGTCTATAGGCAGCAGTCTCTGATGTGCTAGAGATGGTTGTTTAGCAGTCAGTGACGTAGTATAGAGTACAATACAGTATATACATATGAGATGGGTGATGCAATATGTACACACAAGTTGAGTGACTAAGATACTGTAGAATAGTGTAGAGTGCAGTTCATACAGAGAGATGAGTGATGCAGACATGGATACATTATTAAAGTGGCTAGTGTTCTATTCCTTAAGTGGCCTGTGATTTCTAATCAGTGTCTATAGGCAGCAACCTCTGGTGTGTTAGTGACGGCTGTTTAGCAGTCTGATGGCCTTGAGAGAAGCTTTTTTTCAGTTTCTTGGTCCCAGCTTTGATGCACCTGTACTGACCTCGCTTTCTGGATGACAGCGGGGTGAACAGGCAGTGGTTCGGATGGTTGATGATCTTTTTGGCCTTCCTTTGGCAACGGGTGCTGTAGGTGTCCAGGAGGGCGGGAAGTTTTCCCCCAGTAATGCGTTGTGCAGACCGCACCACCCTCTGGAGAGCTTTGCAGTTATGGGCGGTGCAGTTGCCGTAACAGGCGGTGATGCAGCCCGACAGGATGCTCTCAGTTGTGCATCTGTAGAAGTTTGAGGGTTTTGGGTGATAAGCCAAATTTCTTTAGCCTCCTGAGGTTGAAAAGCGCTCTCTTCACCACACTGTCTGTGTGTACCATTTCAGTCTGTCAGTGATGTGTACGCCGAGGAACTTGAAGCTTTCCACCTTGATCATCTTCTTAAGTTTTTTCTGACATTGAGTGAGAGGTTATTTTCCTAGTACCACACTCCCAGAGCAATCACCTCCTCTCTGTAGGCTGTCTCATCGTTTGTTGGTAATCAAGCCTATTACGCAGTCCTAGGCCTATGGTAGAGTTATGGGACAAATTGCATATATTCACTTTTATTCCTCTAAGTACACATGTGGAACTGCATAACAAAAGTCGTTTTTGTTGTTTCAAACCATTTTGAAATGTTGATCCCAATGTCACACATTGGCCCCATTTATTTATAGGGGTGTGGTAACCTGTTCTGTGTATGTAGGCGGGATGCGGTTCCATCTGTTGTGCCCAGAGGATCGTGAGGAGTTGGGAGAGAACAGTCGCCCACGACGTAAGAAACACGACTACAGAATTGCTCTGTTTGGAGGCTCGCAACTACAGTCCTGCAGATATTTCAACCCTAAGGTACACACACACCACACACAACTACAGTCCTGCAGATATTTCAACCCTAAGGTACACACACAACTACAGTTCTGCAGATATTTCAACCCTAAGGTACACACACACCCACACACAACTACAGTCCTGCAGATATTTCAACCCTAAGGTACACACACACCCACACACAACTACAGTCCTGCAGATATTTCAATCCTAAGGTACACACCACACACAACTACAGTCCTGCAGATATTTCAACCCTAAGGTACACCTTTGTGATCCTACATGCGCTTTAACTCAAAGAACGTTACTTCACTTAGACAGGGCCAGTCTGTAGACCATCTGCTCTCATTCAAATATGTGGGGATGTTAACAAAATTTCATTTCAAGTACGGGGTGTGTGTGTGTGTGTGTGTGTGTGTGTCCAGGACTACAGCTGGTCAGACATTCGTTGTCCGTTTGAGAAGCGTCGTGATGCCACGGCAGTGTTCTGGGATAATGTTGTTTACATCCTGGGAGGATCTCAGCTGTTCCCCATCAAGAGGATGGACTGTTACAACGTACTGAAGGACAGCTGGTACTCCAAACTAGGTACTGGAAAGTGTGTGTGTTCTATTTGTGACTGAAATGGGAGTAGTGTGACTTGTTGCAACACAGAAAAATGTGTGGTGTGTGTGTGTGTGTTAGGGCTGGGTGATACATTGTGAAAACCAGTATACCCCAGTATGGATTTTTATAATACTTTGATACAGTGCTAAATAAAAGTTTTACAAATTAGTTTGGTTGAGTAACACCATTAGAATGAAGAAAGCCCATTAAAACAACTTAGAATTCATTTGTTGCCATTCTAGGGTAATTCACTATCCATAACATATTAAGAACTTTTAGTATTATTTTAATACCATCAAATACTGCCATGCGGTCTAAAATTAGAAAAGTATTGTGTGTGTGTGTTTGTTCTTACATGGTCTCTTTTGTAAATCAGGCCCACCTACACCACGGGACAGTCTGGCTGCTTGTGCCTCTCAGGGCAAGATCTACACCTCTGGAGGGTCAGAAGTAGGTGAGTTTCACTCATTCACACACACACACAGGACAGGAAAGTATTGGGCTGACATTGTATTGAAATGTTTGTGCTCCTTTCTGTCTGTGTGTGTGTGTGTCTGTGTGTGTGTGTTTCTGTCTCTGTCTGTATGTCTCTGTCTGTCTGTCTGTCTGTCTGTCTGTCTGTGTGTGTTTCTGTCTCTGTCTGTCTGTGTGTCTGTGTGTCTCTGTCTGTGTCTCTGTGTGTGTGTGTGTGTGTGTCTGTCTGTGTGTCTCTGTGTGTGTCTCTGTGTGTGTGTCTGTCTGTCTGTCTGTCTGTCTGTCTGTCTGTCTGTCTCTGTCTGTTTCTGTGTGCGTGTGTGTGTGTGTGTGTGTCTGTCTCTTTCTGTCTCTCCCTCTAGGCAGCTCAGCGTTAAACCTGTTTGAGTGTTATGACACGCGGTGTGAGTCGTGGCAGACTAAGGTCAGTATGTTGATGCCTCGCTGTAGCCACGGCAGCGTGGAGGCCAATGGGCTCATCTATGTCTGCGGAGGGTCGCTAGGTAACAATGTCTCTGGGAGGGTCCTCAGCAACTGTGAGGTCTATGACCCCGTTAAGGATGAGTGAGTGTAAACACACACATACACACATATACTCGCTCACAAACACCATACTACTCTAGAAACTTCTGCGTTAATAACTAGTTAATACATGTGTGTATCTTCTGTGTGTGTGTCAGATGGAGGGAGCTGAGTGGGATGAGGGAAGCCAGGAAGAACCACGGTCTGGTGTTTGTCAACAACAGAATCTACGCTGTGGGAGGAATGAACGGACTGGGTAGGACACACACACACTGTGGGAGGAATGAACAGACTGGGTAGGACACACACTGTAGGGTATGTTTGGTGTATATTTATATGTGTGCGTTTGTAGGTGGGCTGGACTCGGTGGAGTACTATGACATCGGCAGGAATGAGTGGCAGGTTGCTGCGGCGATGCCGTGGCGTGGGATGAACGTGAGGTGTGCTGCAGTCAGCGGAGTGATTTACGTAATGGCAGGTTTTCAGGGCGTCGGACGACTAGTACACATCCTGGAGTACTACACTGACACTGACAGGTACACACACACATTTGTGTAACATTTCCTCTGTGTGTTTTATCTTACTCCTTTGTGTGTGTGCGCAGGTGGGTGACGTGCATTAAGGTGAGAGCGTTCCCCGTCACCAGCTGTCTGATCTGTGTGGTGGACACTTGTGGCGCCAAGGAAGAGGAGACTGAGTCAACACATACTCACACAGTACCCCCACCGTCTTCATCATCATCATCATCATCATCATCGTCCACAGCATAACCCAGGATCTTCAAACTTTTTAATCTGTTGTGCTTTTATTTGAAGGATGCGAGCTGATCAGTGTGGTATGAAACTGCTGTAGTGGAATCATGTTGAAGCTTCATATTGAAAGAAATCATAGAACACACCTTTTGAGGCAAAGTGCTAACTAGCAGAACATAGAACTGGGAAAATACTAACATGAAAGTCACTGATGATTGTCTTCAGACAGAAGCTCATTGTTAAAGCTACAAATGAACAACTGATCTAAGAGTTCTCAGCTGATACAGTTAGTCTCAACTAAACATTTGTTTATCAGACCTGGGTAAAACACTATGTCAAATACTTCTAAGTACTTGAGATGTGCTTTGGAACTATTCCATTGGTTTCATTTTACTGTGTAAATGAAATCAAGTACAGCTCAAGCATTTGAAAATATTATTCTATACTATGTATTTTATGCTATTGTCTGTATTTGATTGTACTGTGTTTTATATTGTACTGTAATGAGATTGTCATGTCTGAGAGGTTACAGAAGAAACATTGGCTGTCATTAGGATTTTTACTACTGTATGTATGTATGTATGTATGTATGTATGTGATGACTATGTTACATGAAATTGAAAATAAACAAAGCTGGAACTGAACATATTTTTATTTGGTTACTAATAGTAACTCTTACTATGTGCTGGTTGGGTTGCTTTGTGGACATTGAGACTAATGATAAGAACAATGTCATTGAGTTCACACATTTTATATAAAAAAACAAGCAATCAACAGTTCATAGGCGCAATGTATTATGTAGACTCATGCTGACATAAGTTAACATAAGCTGCTTGTTAAGATGGCATTAGCTGCCGTGAAGGCCTCATTAAGGCCATATGTATACATACTCTATACAGTGGGGAGAACAAGTATTTGATACACTGCCGATTTTGCAGGTTTTCCTACTTACAAAGCATGTAGAGGTCTGTCATTTTTATCATAAGTACACTTCAACTGTGAGACGGAATCTAAAACAAAAATCACATTGTATGATTTTTAAATAATTAATTTGCATTTTATTGCATGATAAGTATTTGATCACCTACCAACCAGTAAGAATTCCGGCTCTCACAGACCTGTTAGTTTTTCTTTAAGAAGCCCTCCTGTTCTCCACTCATTATCTGTATTAACTGCACCTGTTTGAACTTGTTACCTGTATAAAAGACACCTGTCCACACACTCAATCAAACAGACTCCAACCTCTCCACAATGGCCAAGACCAGAGAGCTGTATAAGGACATCAAGGATAAAATTGTAGACCTGCACAAGGCTGGGATGGGCTACAGGACAATAGGCAAGCAGCTTGGTGAGAAGGCAACAACTGTTGGCGCAATTATTAGAAAATGGAAGAAGTTCAAGATGACAGTCAATCTCCCTCGGTCTGGGGTACCATGCAAGATCTCACCTCGTGTGGCATCAATGATCTTGAGGAAAGTGAGGGATCAGCCCAGAACTACACGGCAGGACCTGGTCAATGACCTGAAGAGAGCTGGGACCACAGTCTCAAAGAAAACCATTAGTAACACACTACGCCGTCATGGATTAAAATCCTGCAGCGCACGCAAGGTCCCCCTGCTCAAGCCAGCGCATGTCCAGGCCCGTCTGAAGTTTGCCAATGACCATCTGGATGATTCAGAGGAGGAATGGGAGAAGGTCATGTGGTCTGATGAGACAAAAATAGAGCTTTTTGGTCTAAACTCCACTCGCCGTGTTTGGAGGAAGAAGAAGGATGAGTACAACCCCAAGAACACCATCCCAACCGTGAAGCATGGAGGTGGAAACATCATTCTTTGGGGATGCTTTTCTGCAAAGGGGACAGGACGACTGCACCGTATTGAGGGGAGGATGGATGGGGCCATGTATCGCGAGATCTTGGCCAATAATAATCCCTCAGTAAGAGCATTGAAGATGGGTCGTGGCTGGGTCTTCCAGCATGACAACGACCTGAAACACACAGCCAGGACAACTAAGGAGTGGCTCCGTAAGAAGCATCTCATGGTCCTGGAGTGGCCTGGCCAGTCTCCAGACCTGAACCCAATAGAAAATCTTTGGAGGGAGCTGAAAGTCCGTATTGCCCAGCGACAGCCCCGAAACCTGAAGGATCTGGATGGAGGAGTGGGCCAAAATCCCTGTTGCAGTGTGTGCAAACCTGGTCAAGAACTACAGGAAACGTATGATCTCTGTAATTGCAAACAAAGGTTTCTGTACCAAATATTAAGTTCTGCTTTTCTGATGTATCAAATACTTATGTCATGCAATAAAATGCAAATTAATTACTTAAAAATCATACAATGTGATTTTCTGGATTTTTGTTTTAGATTCCGTCACTCACAGTTGAAGAGTACCTATGATAAAAAATTACAGACTTCTACATGCTTTGTAAGTGGGAAAACCTGCAAAATCAGCAGTGTATCAAATACTTGTTCTCCCCACTGTATACATACTCTATATGTCCTAATTAAAAGGAACAGAGATAGTATAGTAATTGAAACGCAGAATTTCCTGAGTGGGTTTAAATCATGGATTAACACTTCCTAATATATAGTGTGTCTACCACAGCCATCTCTTTCTGTTCATCCCACTCCTCTCTTTCTCTCTCTAAAGCTGTAAAAATAGGAACAACGTTTATTTATGAGCACCACGTTGACTAGAAAGAAGTTAGTCTCCTCACCCCTCTCTCTCACTCTTCATCCTCTTCCTCAGTCATCAGCAGAGAAAACCTGTTGTTTATCTCCTGGGAGGAAGGGGCTCCTCCACTTCTCCCTCCTTTCTCTCCTCCTCTCTTCCTCCTCCTCCTCCCTGATGATGAGGTTAGTGTATTTAGGGTGCAGTTTTCCAGAGCAGCCAGTAGGGAGCAGTAGATATGCCCAGAGAGAGGAGCTGCAGCCAGGACAGACTCAGGAGAACAACCCCCTCTCAGACGGCCAACCAAACCATGGACCAGACTACCACTGAATAACCTGGGGGACAGAGGGACAGTATGGTTCAAACAGGGGTAGGGGCAGTGTGTGTGCGTGTGTGTGTGTGTGCGTTACCTACCATGCGGTGTCTGGTTCAGGCAGGGGCAGACACAGTAGCTGGTTCAAACTGAGCACACTCCACAGGCAGGCCTGCCATTGGCTGAGGGAATGAGCCACGCCCACATCGAAACCCCGCCTGTCTCCTGGCCGCAGGCGAAGTTTCATCCACAGGTTCCGTTCTGCGGCCAAGTTAGCGAGAGAACTGGTTTAGTGTGTATGTGTGTGTATGAAAGACAAGACTGTACAACCAAATATTTGGGTCCTTTGCAATGTGATGTTTTTTTGTGGATCTAACTAAAGTTTATGTGTGTGTGTGTTTGTGCGCGTGCATGTGTGTACACTGCCCCTACCTGTGTTCTGGTTCTGTCCAGGATGGGTGTTCCGGGCCATCTCTCCATGGACCATGCCCAGCAGCAGAGCCTGTACCTGGGGTAGAGGGGGAAAAGGTCTGGCCTCTCTCCTCCAGAACCCAGTCACTCCAAGGACCAGCCTGAGGTGAGGAGGTAGGGGGGACAGAGAGGACTCCTTCACCCCCAGAACATCATACAGCACCTCCAGCCTCACAGACACAGGAGCCTATAGAGAGAGGGAGGTGTGGGGGGTTAGTAAAATCAATAGGACGTATGGAATGGACTAAAATGTAACAATCTTGGAAAAAAGTAGAGTGCGACTGAGTGTGTTTTTATGGTTACCAGGCAGTGTGTGTTGATATTGTTACCTACCAGTGTGTTGCTATGATTACCTGCCAGAGTGTTGCTATGGTTACCTGGCAGAGTGTCTCAAGGTGTAGCCTGGTTCCAGGGGTGCGTGGCTCCACCTGACTCTTCCTCAGGTTCAGATCGTGTCTGTCATACTCCTCCACAAACACACTCACACCGCTGTCACCATCCACAGCACTAGGGGCGTTGTTCTCACCCTGACCACTGCCTGAGGAAGGCTCTGCACCCCACTGACCCACTCCCTGTTCCTGACCTCTGCCCCTTCCCCTCCTCCCCCGCTGCCTTCCTCCCCTCCCCCTCTCTCCCTGTCCCTCTACCTGGGTTTCCTGTCCACCTTGTCCCTGGACCCTGTGACCCTCTCCCCACCCCCCCCTCTCCCTCTCTCCTCTCCCCCTGCTCCTGATTGGCTAGTAGAATCCCGTAGAGGGCCTGTCGTATGGCCGTGGCGCTGCAGTGGCTGCTGGGTAGTCGGCTGTTCTCCACCTGAGGGATGAGCAGCACCCTCCTGAGCTCCAGGACGTCCAGCACCATTGGGGCCATCGCTCCGTTCCCTGCGGCCCAGCACATCCACTCTGGTAGCGGGCAGGGAGTAGCGGCCCACAGCCCCTCTGGCGACCTGGATGAGCCTCCAGAGAACCAGGTAGAGAGACGGCTCTGAGGGGTCAGATGGTATTCTTTCATGCCTGACCAGAGCACAGAACACAGGCCGGACTTCTCTCCTCCTCTTCCACTCTCCCTTCCTCCTCTCCCTCTTGCTCCTCCTCCTCTTTCTACTCCTCCTGTCAGTCTCCCTACCTCCTCCAGAGCCTCCTCAGGTCCAGGGAAGGAGGAGAGCCAGAGAAGAAGGCCCTCAATATGGGATGGGTTCCCTCCCCCCCTGCTTCCCCCCCTGCCTCCCCTCTTCCCACCCGTGGTTAGCTGAGGGAGGAGTGACTGTATGTGTTTGTAGGTTTGTTCTGTGGTGTAGTCATTCCCTGCCAGGACAGCACACAGGGGCAGAAGTTCCCGGTTCATTCCCCCGAAGTGCCGGCACAGTCCACTGACAGTGTAGCCCCTGGCTGGGATGTAGCGATTTGGAGGGGAACCGCTAACATTGGCCCATTGGAAGAACCGGAACGGAATATACCCACCTGGAAGTAAAGGCGGGAGAAAGGGATGAGAGAGAGGAGGGGCTAAGATAAAAACAGGAAAGGGGACATCACTGCCTGGTCTGGCTCCACCCACCTGGCAAGTCAAAGATGTAAAAGTCGCTGTCATTGGTCAGAACTGGACACCCCCACTGATTGGCCAGGCAGGCAATCTCCCAGTCTGCCTCGGTGGGGCACTGGACCAACGGGACACCTCGCTGGGAGAGGACCTGAGGGAGGGACAGAAAAAAAGAAAAAGGAGAAGAGTGGTGTGTATAAGTGCGCCTGTATGTCTCTGGGTCCGTCTGTCTGTGTGTGTGTGTGTGTGTGTGTGTGTACCTGGATGAAGACGTGTCTTGTGAGGAGGGGGAGGACGGAGCCGTGTCGGCCCCGGGACAGAGACTCAGCCTCTCTGATCTTACTCTGCAGCCGCTGCCTCAGGGTGGACAGCTTCTTATCACTGGGGTCCATGCCTGACACACACACACCAGGGTTTCTATTAGGAAAATGTGGCACCGGACAACGTAACCAGGAAGATTACAATTATCTGGCCATTTGAGAAATGAATCAGACCCATATGCATTTGGTGCATATCCCATTAGAGCATCCACCCACTGTGCTCAGAATGACAGAAATCACATTTAGATTATGGTAATGTATCTTAGCAACATGCAACTCACGTGATGAAGCAGCCAATAAAACGTAATTTTCAAACATTTGTCAAAATGCAATTCACGGGAAAACACCATTCTAAACAGTGCACCTGGGAAAACACCATTCTAAACAGCACACTTTATAGCGGTTCCATACAGTTTGTGACAGAGAAGGAAAATCTCTTTTAGAAACATAAAGAGGGGGAATCTAAAGATGCAACAACTAGAATGGGTTGCTAATTTGACTAGGATTGTGCCAAAAGATATGCCAAAAGATATGAAAACCAATAGAACAGGAGTGAAATGGCATAGCGGTGGGTCCGATAGGGAAGTAAATGTAAACATAATTACTCCTGTCTATACAGAAATAAATAAAATCATTCAAAATGCTTCACCAGAAAGCATCACTTGGCCACAGAGGAATCAAGGATTATTATCTTATTTGTAGGCCTATCCCTATTTGGGCAGTGCGCGTGGCAATAGACCTAGCTGATTATTGAGTTGCGGCGGTCAGTGAAAAGCATCTAAAATATCTGTGAAGATATTTGAGTATAATTTTAAATGTTGAGACAAGGGGAGGGATGTGTGGCGAAGATACTGTATAGGCGAGTCTCTCACCAGAATGGCTCAGCTGTTCCTGACAATTCTTGCGCATTCATTGTTTCATTGTGTGAATTGTTTGCACTTTGATTATTATTTTTTGTAATCAATTCACCATTACATACGTCACCAGTAGTAAATGTACCATTAATCCCTGTCATTTGGTTACATCCATTTCTGTTAATGCATGTATTAATTACAGTTTTTACCGTTCTCATGCTCAGAGTGAAAATGTTATTTGCAGAGTTCATAATCTGCTACACTTGCGAGAAACAAGTTTGGGTTTATTTCATTACCATCATTTACAAGATTTGTTTGGAGTGCTCGATGTGAGCAATGAGCATGTGTCTGGTTTCTCTATCCTGATCATGTTGAGGGAGCTCACGCGCCTGAGCACGCATAAAAGTACCTGGACTGCTGCGCGGAAATGTAGGAAAGTGTTTTCTTTTACATCCATTGCAAATTATAATATATTAAAACTTTAGTTCATCATAGTAAGCTATTTGAAAGATCTTTACAAAAATCTCCCCCTCGATAATCACTAATCCACTGTGTGAAAGAGCAATGGACATTATAGGCCTACTGCTGCATTGGGCCTATAGGCTATGAGTTCCATGCACTTTTTTTCCTTAGCCGCCAATGGATCACGGTGTATTAATGTGTCCATATGGCAGAGGCTGGTGATCTCGCATTAGTTGACGTAACTTCAAATCAAATCACATTTTATTGGTCACATACACGTGATTAGCAGATATTATTGCGGATGTAGCGAAATGCTTGTGCTTCTAGCTCCGACAGTGCAGTAATAGCTAACAAGTAATATATAACAAATTACACAACATATACACACAAATCTAAGTAGGAATGAATTAAGACTATATACATATATGGACGAGCGATACAGTAGAATAGTATAGAATACAGTATATACAGTTGAAGTCGGACGTTTACATACACTTTAGCCAAATACATTTAAACTCAGTTTTTCACAATTCCTGACATTTAACCCTAGTAAAAATTCCCTGTCTTAGGTCAGTTAGGATCACCACTTTATTTTAAGAATGTGAAATGGCAGAATAATCAGTAGAGATAATTATTTCTTTCAGCTTTTATTTCTTTCATCACATTCCCAGAAGGTCAGAAGTTTACATACACTCAATTAGTATTTGGTAGCATTGCCTTTAAATTGTTTAACTTGGGTCAAACATTTCGGGTAGCCTTCCACAAGCTTCCCATAATAAGTTGGGTGAATTTTGGCCCATTCCTCTTGACAGAACTGGTGTAACTGAGTCAGGTTTGTAGGCCTCCTTGCTCGCACACGTTTTTTCAGTTCTGCCCACAAATGTTCTATAGGATTGAGGTCAGGGCTTTGTGATGGCCACTACAATATTTTGACTTTGTTGTCCTTAAGCCATTTTGCCACAACTTTGGAAGTATACTTGGGGTCATTGTCCATTTGGAAGACCCATTTGCGAACAAGCTTTAACTTCCTGAATGATGTCTTGAGATGTTGCTTCAATATATCCACATAATTTTCTTCCTCATGATCCCATCTATTTTGTGAAGTGCACCATTCCTTCCTGCAGCAAAGCACCCCCACAACATGATGCTGCCACCCCCGTGCTTCACGGTTGGGATGGTGTTCTTCGGCTTGCAAGCCTCCCCCTTTTTCCTCCAAACAGTTCTATTTTTGTTTCATCAGACCAGACATTTCTCCAAAAAGTATGATTTTTGTCCCCATGTGCAGTTGCAAACCGTAGACTGGCTTTTTTATGGCGGTTTTGGAGCAGTGGCTTCTTCCTTGTTGAGCGGCCTTTCAGGTTATGACGATATAGTACTTGTTTTACTGTGGATATAGATACTTTTGTAGCTGTTTCCTCCACCATCTTCACAATGTCCTTTGCTGTTGTTCTGGGATTGATTTGCACTTTTCGCACAAAAGTACGTTCATCTCTAGGAGACAGAACGTGTCTCCTTCCTGAGCGGTATGACGGCTACGTGGTACCATGGTGTTTATACTTGCATACTATTGTTGGTACAGGTGAACGAGGTGCCTTCAGGCGTTTGGAAATTTCTCCCAAGGATGAACCAGACTCGTGGAGGTCTAGAATTTTATTGAGTTTTAATGACTTCAACCTAAGTGTATGTAAACTTCGACTTCAACTGTACATATGAGATGAGTAATGCCAGATATGTAAACATTATTAAGTGACTAAGATACTGTAGCATAGTATAGAGTACAGTATTTACATATGAGATTAGTAATGCCAGATATATAAACATTATGAAAGTGACAAGTGTTCCATTCTTTAAAGTGGCCAGTGATTTCTAGTCTATGCCTATAGGCAGCACCCTCTAATTTGCTAGTGATGGCTGTTTAACACTTTTAGAATTGTATCATTTTAATTCAGGTTTTTATGATTAACCATGTGACAATGATTTTGAGAAACGAAAACGTTATTATTGAAATGAAACTGTTCCACGAAAATGCACATATGAAAATCATAACTGGCAAGCCGAATGGTAGAAATGGTAGAATAAATTGTAAGCTTCCCCAAACTTGAAACTCACACGCCGCCTATAACGTCTTTATAAAATAATTTCCTCCACGTTTCCATGGTCAGATTTTGCCTATAGGCTACTTTGAAGCCATGTAAGACATGCCTCATAATGTGAAATAAAACATTCAGGTTTCAAACAATTAAGTATGTTTTCAAAATGCATACTGTCTCCAGCTCACATTGTAAAGTGGTGAGTGACGCGCTGATAGCCTATTACTTGCACTTGAATGGTGAATGGGAGGCGCACTTCAATTACCAGTTGAAAAAAAAAAAGTAGCCATTTTTAATTGTGCACAAAAACTGTTTTTACCACGCAATTGTATTTAGAATTGTTGCGCAATGAACAGGCTTATAAGAGCTGATGTTTTACTCCAGCAGCAACCAGCTGAGGAGCTGCAGGAGAAATCCCACTCAAAATAGGCTCTGAATGCTGTGTGCATATGATAGTTGTGTTGGATAAAAAAGATGCATGATGACTAACGAAATACACACAGGCCAATTTAATTCCACTAAATTATTCAAATTAACCCATAGACCGATAAGCATGATGGCCAAATGTATTTACATCGACTGGTATTTACATCAATGAATAAAAAGCTTTATTTTGCTATGTGAATTTTCTACTCCCGGCCATTTTGGCCGGCAACAGTTTTATTTATCGGCTTTGAATGTTTTGGGGGCAGCCAAAAGCCGGCTAACGGAAAGCCTGACACACACATCATATTGTAAGTAATTATTGGACGTAGGCATTCACTCAGGAATGCATATTAGTATCCTGTCAGTTGCACCTTTTCTCATTGCTTTTAGTATATCGAATGTGCAATAAGTGCAGTTGTCTGTAATTAAACCCTGCGCACTAAGGACTGTATTTTAAGGGAATTACTATTATTACCCCAAATGATATCATACACACATTTAGCTATTAAAGTATCTCTTCCTGTCATTTACCTGTACAGTTTGTGTAAACATGCAAGTATTCACTTATCTGTAAATATAACTGTATACCTAACTGTACAGCTAATTTATCTAATTTAACCATGCAAAATTTTCACTTACCTGTTAATTTACCCAGTCTGTCTATTAAGTAAACTATTATTACCCTCGCTCTTATCATACGCATTTTTAGCTACTGAAGTATTTCTCTGCCATCGACCTGTATAGTATAGTTAACCATCCAACATCCACCAATGTATAGTGTACATATTCAGCCAACCACTCATACTATGCAATGTCCTTTTATAGCTTTTTTTTTGCACTCCAGATATCTTGTATTTCTATACTTTTTCATACTGCCGCTCTATGTATCATGTACCGTGTATCTGTCTTTTGTGTACTTTTCGTTGTGGCATTTTGCACCTGCCCTGTGTTTTGTTGTAGCTGCTTGACAATGAAATTTCCCCCCCGGGGGAGCAATAAAGTACCTATCTATCTATCTATCTATCTATCATTGACGGTCGCTAGAGTCGATCAGGATTTTCCTCCTAGTGGATTTTATTTATGGGGTTTCAGAGGTTACTGACGAGGCTGATCCGTGAGCCACAGATCCTGTTGCACACACACAAACACACACACACACACACACACACACACACACACACACACACACACACACACACACACACACACACACCTCCATCCAGCACCACATATGGCTGTATGTTGCAGGCCTCCAATGCAGAGATGAAGGTAGACAGCAGGGCAGCAAAGGCATCGTAGTCCCCTCCGTGTGTCTGATCCAGTCCATGGTTTAGATAGAGCCTGAAGAACAGACTACAGCCATCTATCACAAGTCTGCTGTCTCTGAACCTGACATCCTGGAACAAGCCCCTGTTCCCCTCCACATAGCTGGTCAGACCATGGACACCCATCACATCACATATTAAACTGCTTTAGAGGGAGAGAGCGTGAGGGAGTAAGAGGGGGAAGGAGTGTGGAGAAAGAAAGGGGGTGGGGAGAGCGAGATAACGGTTCTTATAACCAATTCTACACGCAAGTTTACAGAGTTACATCAACATGATTAAAGTATAAACGGTGTACTCTTGTCTACACTACACAATAATGCCATTCTGGAGAATGTGTTCATCCTGATCTTGTTTAGAGGCTGACTGTGGTCAGGGAAAAACATATTTCCTGGAAAACATTAACGTGACGAAGTGCAGACCTTGCTGTGCATTGTGCATAGCCTATTGTATTCACGTGAAATATAAAACGACACAGATAAATATACATTACACATGCACTACATTACATATAATCCATACATTGCTGTGCATATTGTATTGAAGTGAAATATAAAATGAGACAGATAAATATGCACGTTAAATGTCATAAAACTCACCAGTTTCACTTCAAAACAACCTCCACTATCAACATGCCAAGTTTACTTCCTGCTACGTTAGGACATGAACGAAAGGAACCATGGGAGATTTCGTTTCTTCGTCATACAGGAAGACAAATACTTTCAAATGTACTTGCTAAATTGAAGATGCTATGTAGAAGGGATGTCTCCTTGCAGTGCATCATTTCACTGTTCAGCTGGCCTTAGGATGACCACATCTAAATACCCAAATACGGGATAACAGGATGATTTTGCAAGTCTCATATCATGTGTGAGGCGCGCAGCTGCAACCTGGTATCAGAGCATTTCGTATTATTCGTTACAGGGTAAATCAGAGTACTACGAATTACAATCCATACAATATGTTAGGAATTTGCTAAACATATGATATGTTATGTATTCTAGCTAGTTGGCTAGGTGGCTGAAATTAGCAAGGCTAGGGGTTGGGGTGAAGGTTAAATTTTGGAGTTAGGTGAAAGGGTTAAGGTTAGGAGAAGGGGTGGGTGGGTAGGTATGTACTTTATTGATCCCAGCAAAATGCCAGAACGAAAATACACAAAAGACAGATACACGACACATAGTGCAGCAGCATTAGAAAGTGCAAAAAGCTATAAAAAGGCATATGTACACCAATAATTGTTACAGAGTGGTAGGTGAAAAAATGATACAAATATTACAAGTTGAAATAAATAAATAAATATTTGCATGGTTAACTATACTATACAGGTTGATGGCAGAGAAAGATACTTAAATAGCTAAATGTGCGTATGATATAAGTGAGGGTAATAATAGTTTACTTAATATACAGTCTGGTTAAATGTACAGCGTTAAGGTTAGGGTTAGGGTTAGGGGAGGGTAGTTGCAAATCAGCTAAAAAGTAGTAAGTAGTTGAAAAGTTGCTAATTATTTAAATAAGCATTTCATGGTAAGGTAACCTGTTGTATTTGGCGCATGTGACAAATGAAGTATGATTTGATTTAATATGTGACACGTATTAATGCCAAAATAGTGGCATTAAAAATAAATATAATAGTGACCATCGTTATGTTTGGAGGAAAAAGGGGGAGGCTTGCAAGCCGAAGAACACCATCCCAACCGTGAAGCACGGGGTGGCAGCATCATGTTGTGGGGGTGCTTTGCTGCAGGAGGGGCTGGTGCACTTCACAAAATAGATGGCATCATGAGGAAGGAAAATTATGTGTATATATTGAAGCATCATCTCAAGACGTCAGTCAGGAAGTTAAAGCTTGGTCGCAAATGGGTCTTCCAATTGGACAAAGACCCCAAGCATACTTCCAAAGTTGTGGCAAAATGGCTTAAGGACAACAAAGTCAAGGTACTGGAATGGCCATCACAAAGCCCTGACCTCAATCCTATAGAAAATGTGTGGGCAGAACTGAAAAAGCGTGTGCGAGCAAGGAGGCCTACAAACCTGACTCAGTTACACCAGTTCTGTCAGGAGGAATTGGCCAAAATTCACCCAACTTATTATGGGAAGTTTTTGGAAGGCTACCCGAAATGTTTGACCCAAGTTAAACAATTTAAAGGCAATGCTACCAAATACTAATTGAGTGTATGTAAACTTCTGACCCACTGTTAATGTGATGAAAGAAATAAAAGCTGAAATAAATCATTCTCTCTACTATTATTCTGACATTTCACATTCTTAAAATTAAGTGGTGATCCTAACTAAGACCGGGAATTTTTACTAGGAATAAATGTCAGGAATTGTGAAAAACTGAGTTTAAATGTATTTGGCTAAGGTGTATGTAAACTTCCGACTTCAACTGTAGTATTTGAATTTGGGATGGTTCATCTTCAGTTTGGGACAATTTAAATTGCACTTCTGGATGATTTTGGGACGGTGATGAAAAAAGTTAGTCTTGAGCCCTGTATGTAGCTAGTTAGCTAGCATTGGCCAGAAAGTTGAAGTCAGGGGAGAGAGAGAGCCCTTCTTTTCGATTTCTCTCTCTTTTATTTAACCTTTATTTAACCAGGTTAGTTACGTTGAGATAAAAATCTATTTTTAAAAAGAGACCTCTTCCTGTCCTTTTTTCCCCCCCTCATTCCTACTACAGATGAAGTCATATAACTTTTTCTCTTTCCTTCTCTCTCTCTCTCTCTCTCTCACTCCAGAGGACAGCTATAGAGTAACCGTAGTGATGAAGGGGTATGACTCTCTCTCCGTGGTTCCACTGAGGTCTGTGGATGAGGGAGAGGAGTCTCTACCTCGTCATCTCCGGTTGGCTCAGGATGAGCCCATAGCAATAGTTGCTGCCGGGACCAAGCTCCAGGTGCTGATAGACTGGCTGCTTAGTCGGGGGAGGCGAATGGCGGAGCAGGTCAGGGAGGTGGCACCAACTCATCAGGAGCACTTTAGGCTGGAGAAGAACTTGATTGACACCATGCAGGACATGAGAAGGGTGAAGGAGCTTTCACTAGGGTACTGCCAGCAAGCTAGAGAGATCCAAACTGAGGCCGCACAGATAGCAGGGCTGGCCTGACACACACACAGACACACTGAGAGAAGAGAGACCTCTGGTGAATCTATACATATCTAATTTAAATCTTATGGGAATGAATCTAGGCTATTTTTTACTATCATGTAAAAGCACACTATGGACCTACACTGTTACACAACACACTAGATAGTATTTCAGTATTATATAGTGAGTGTGTCTATAAACATGTTAGAGAAATTAGCTGTGATATATCCTGATGTATTCTGGACAGGAATTCCTTATCTATATCCTAATCTAATCAAACACTCTGTTAATTAAACCACTGTCGATGTTAGAGATCATGTTAGTGTTTTTTCTGTGGTAATACTGTTATGTTTTTTTTATTTTATAACAAATAAAACTGCACACTGTTGTTAGTGTCTTAAGGTTTGAATGAATATGTTTGAGTGACATCGCTGAGTACCACACATCACAACCACTTAACACACAGAGACTCCGTACTGGTACTGACAGGGCCCCGCAGCAGGAGAATGGGATGGAGGGAGGGCTAGGGAGAGGGAGAGGGAGAGGGAGGGAGAGACTGTGTGGGGGGTTAGGGGTGGGAGAGTGAGAGAGGTGTGTGTGTGTGTGTGTGTGTGTGTGTGTGTGTGTGTGTGTGTTAAGAGAGGAAGCAAAGGGAGATGAGAGGATGGAAGGAAAAGCTTTGCTACTGATATGTTGCTACTGTAGTGTGGACTAGGACATGCCAGTCATTAACGTACATAATGTATTAGTTCAAATGTCAAGTACTGCAATTATCTGAAGGCCTACTGTTTTTCTGCATCCATAACCTTTGCATGGCCATTAGCTATTCACCTCATACTGAGACTGGCAGACAGGCTTTTCCCAGGTTAATTATTATATCAACCTTATATAATTAAGCAATAAGGCCAATACCACAGCTATTGGCTGCTCTTACATTTTAGTCATTTAGCAGACACAGTTATCCAGATTGATTTACATGAGCAATTAGGGTTAAATGCCTCGGTCAAGGGAACATCAACAGATGTTTCACCTAGTCAGCTTGGGGATTCAAACCAGTGACCCTGACCCAACGCTCTTAACCACTAGGCTATCTGCCGACGATGCTACATGGAGTGCCTGGACACAGCCCTTAGCCGTGGTATCCCGTAAATCACAAACCCTGATTTTGGCGGCCTGGCCGTCGTGAGCACCGGGACATTTCCCGGTGGCCTGAGGGTCGTTTTGGTAAACAGTTTGCATGTCGTACGTCTTCGTGGAGGAATGAGCAATGAGTGCAACATAGCGATCATAATATGACATGGAAGGTAATATGTTTCAACTAGTAAAAAATAGTAAACCTAGATTAGGAACTTGCCAGCATTCGGTCATGACTCATGCCACATAAGCTAGGGAAAGTGCACAAACACTGTACAGCGAAACAGGCTATAGTAACATAACCATAATGCATCCATGAACGTAACACAGTAGCCTGTGTGACACAGCACAGAAAATGACAAAGATCATTAGCGCCATTAGTACCAGCATTACAAGTTACTACAATAATATACAGCTCTGGGAAAAATTAAGAGACCACTCCAAATTAAGAGACCACTCCAAATTAAGAGACCACTCCACATTAAGAGACCACTCCAAATTAAGAGACTACTCCAAATTAAGAGACCACTCCAAATTAAGAGACCACTCTTAATTTTTTCCAGAGCTGTATTAATGTAGCCTACTGATACACTAATGATAGTGAGTATGATAATAGAGTCTTTCCTTTGCAAAGGTGGAGAAGGAAGCAGCAGCAGCACTAGAGCTTCAGGTGCTCCTGCAGAACTGGAGATGGTGGTCAGTTCAGAGTCAGACTCAGAGCAGGTACAATTTAAGAGCACAAACCTAAACATGTAGGCTATGATTTTAGATTAATATGTGCTTTATTTATGCGATTATCAGTAAGACTGTAATCGGGGGCATACAATCGATGACTGCACAAGTAATACATGTTTAAATTCAGGTTATTTACAATGTTAATCTCATTCTGCAGGAAAATAGAAAGGGACAGCGAAAGCACTGAAAATCCATTTGATTATTTTGCCCGTCCTCAGTCCAAGGATTTTGACTTATTTTTTCAGTACCACCCAGAACAAACCCCTAAAAGAGTCATTCCCAATGTATTCCACTCCAAAGATGGCACAAACAGAAAATTACATTCAATGAAGTAACTCACTCCCTGTTCTGCTCAGTATATCTTGCATTCACAAAACCTTCAGCTAGTGCATTTAGATAGATAGATAGATAGATAGATAGATAGATAGATAGATAGATAGATAGATAGATAGATAGATAGATAGATAGATAGATAGATAGATAGATAGATAGATAGATAGATAGATAGATAGATAGATAGATAGATAGATAGATAGATAGATAGATAGATAGATAGATAGATAGATAGATAGATAGATAGATAGATAGATAGATAGATAGATAGATAGATAGATAGATAGATAGATAGATAGATAGATAGATAGATAGATAGATAGATTTAGGAAATTTCATTGTCAAGCAGCTACAACAAAACACAGGGCAGGTTCAAAATGCCACTACGAAAGTACACAAAAGACAGATACACAGTACATGATACATAGAGCGGCAGTATGAAATCTGGAGTGCAAAAAAAAGCTATAAAAAGACATTGCATAGTATGGGTGGTTGGCTGAATATGTACACTATACATTGGTGGATGTTGGATGGTTAACTATACTATACAGGTCGATGGCAGAGAAATACTTCAGTAGCTAAAAATGCAAAATGTGAAAATGTTGCATGGTTAAATTAGCTGTACAGGTAAGTATACAGTTATATTTACAGATAAGTGAAAACTTGCATGGTTACACAAACTGTACAGGTAAATGACAGGAAGAGATACTTTAATAGCTAAATGTGTGTATGATATCATTTGGGGTAATAATAGTAATTCCCTTAAAATACAGTCCTTAGTGTGCAGGGTTTAATTACAGACAACTGCACGTATTGCACATTCGATATACTAAAAGCAATGAGAAAAGATGCAATTGACAGGATACTAATATGCATTCCTGAGTGAATGCCTACGTAAGTTAGGTCCAAGAATTACTAGCAATATTGCACGTGATATGATATAACAACTGTACATGAGTATGTATATACAGACCTGTATGAATAAATAAATAGGTCCTGAGTGAATGAGTGCTGACGGACCAGAGTTACTCACGGATGGATGCATAATTGTTAAACTAGGTCCTAGCACCCCAACAGTTCCAGATCTATGTTGCCGACGGCACGGCACCCCGGTGAGGCATTATATAGTCTAATAGCCGCCGGCAGGAAGGACCTCCTGTAGCACTCTCTGGCACACCGTGGTGGATCAGTCTGTGACTGAAAGTGCTCCTCTGCGTCATAACCATAGCGTGCAGAGGGTGGGTGACGTTGTCCATGATGGCCAGCAGTTTGGCCAGGATCCGTCTCTCCGCCACCTCCTCTAGAGTGTCAAGGCTCATCCCCAGGACAGAGCTAGCCTTCCTGATCAGCTTATTTACCCGAGAAGCATCACCGGCTTTGATGTTTGCTCCCCAGCACACCACTGCAAAAAAAACACAGACTGGCCATCACAGACTTTGTCAAAGGGGGCATGCAGGAAAACATGGCCGTCAATCATAGCAAGTTTCTTGAGCTTGTATTGTTGCTAAGCAAATATGATGTCTGCCTACAAGAGCATGTTAGTGATTGCATTGAGAAGAGCAAGAAGCAGATGGGAGGTAAAAGAAGAGGGTCCTTGGTAACTATGATGTCTTAAACAACAGCAAATAAAGTAATTGAAGTCATTAGAATGTTGATTCAGCAGACAATTGCTGTTGAAGTGAGAAAGGCAGGGATGTTCTCAATACATATTGACACAACACGATGTGATGTGATGCGATGTGTCACTGATGTTGTCCACGAGAGACTCATTGCGGTCAATGACTGTGAGTCATGGACAGTACTTTGTGGACCTTGTGAAACAGACCCTTGAGAAGATGGACATAGATATCAAACAGACGGAACAGCTAATATGCAGGGTCAATACAGGGGTTTCTCTGCATTGCTCACAGGAGAGTCTTCTAACCAAGTACACATATGGTGTTACTCAAATGTCCTCAACCTTGTGCTAACTGACACCACTGGGGTTGTTGTGGCAAATTTCACTACTGAATGACATTGCAGTGTTCGTTCGAAGATTCCTACAAGCGCATGAAGCTATGGGAGGAAACCAGTGAGGGCAGGAGACACAGACGGCTTGATGTAATTGGTGAAACACGCTGGTGGGCCAAAGACGAGGCCTTGAGGAAAGTATTTGGAAGCTTTGCAAAGCCTGACCGTGCACTTTACACGGATGTGGTCATCACTATGGAAAGAATTGAAAAGGATGTGACCATAAAACCTGCCATCCGAAGCAAGGCCCAAGGGTACAAGGATGCTCTCCTAAAGTACGAAACCATACTTACAGGTTTTTCTCAGGATTTTTGAGCAGACGTCCCCTCTCTCTAAATACTTGCAAACAAGTGGCATGGATATCGTAACAGCACAGCACTTGGTGACGGGAACGGAGGATAACCTGAGAAAGTGTGCCCGAGACTTTGAGGGTGTGGAGAGGGCAGCAGACGACTTTGTTGAGTGTGCCAATGGCATTCTGGAGGAGTAGCAGGACTGTGATACCGGAGCTCAGACTGCTCTCCCAGAGAAGAGAACAAAAAAAAAGAAAAGAAAGCCTTGTGAGTTGGCAGAAGACGAGCCCATTGCTAATGCAGACATGGATTACAAAATCAAGATCCACAATGTGGTACTGGACACTGTTGTTGAAAGTATTCACCGCCGTTATGCAGCAAATGCAGTGCTGTGTGCAGATGTCTCCTGCATGAATCCAAAGCATTTTCCTGAGATCAGAGAAAAGGGCCTTCCAAAGACAGCCATGAAGGAGCTCAGCAAATGCTTACTGGAATTGTATGAATATGCCACGGTTGAGTAGTGGGAAAGACTGAAACAGTCAGCATTGGAGGAGTACAACACCAGGGCCACCCCGCCAGTGATGAATCAGGGGAAGGCTTTGATGATCCTGATGAAAGTGTGGAGTTGGTGAGCAGAAGTTGTTCCACGTGTAAAAACTGCCCAATATGCTGCTATCTTCTCCTGTCTCAGTACAATCTTCTCACGGATGCGCATCACATCATTGGTTTGGGCTACAAGTTCCTCCTCACCCTATCCATCACTCAGGTGGTTTGTGAGAGGACCTTCTCCACCCTGAAATTCGTGAAGAACCGCCTAAGAACCTCCCTCACTCAAGATAACCTTGAAGTGTTCCTTTTGATGGCAACAGAGAAGGAGATTCTTATGAGACTTGACAAAGATGACATCATTGACAAGATGGCAGAGAGCAGTGAGTTACTGCGCCACCTACTGGTTTACTGGTGGTAATTACTTACTGGTAACTGAAGTAGCTATACTGTACTATGACTTCCTTAACAGGCTGACAAGGGTGAAAGAACATTTGCTGTGAGTAAAAGCTTTTGTACAGAGGCATGTTTTTTTGGACTTTCGTATTATACTTGCAGTTATGTAGCCAATGTTCAATTTCATTGACTCAGTGTATAGATGTGTTTATTTTTGTGCTGTTTGCTTTATGGACACCAGTGAGTGAACATTGTAATCTACATTGTTTTGTAGAGGAGTGCTTTTTCGACTTTTGTATTATACTTACTTACATTGTTGTAGCTTATGTTCAAGTTCAGTGAATTTGTGTGTGTGAAGTTTTTTGATACTTTTGATATGCTTGATGCTTGAATATAAAGTTAATAATTTGAACATTTGAGCTAACTCTTTATATCTCATTCTCTTTTTAAAAAGTATAGGCTAATTGTTGGTCAGTCCCAAATGTTTGTATTTTGTAATGTGGATAACTTTCTTACAAGATGAACATAGTGGCCAAATGTATAACTAGTTTGGTACCCGTTACATCAACAAATAGGGTTAGCCTACAATATTAGCGGTCTGGTGGTTTGCGTGAACAGGGTGGCCTGGGATGGAGTCAAATTCCCAGCCTGAATTATTGTTTCAGTCTGCCCCTGAACCCTGAGGTGCTATTGTAAACTGGCTACCAACGTAATTAGAGCAGTAAAAATAAATGTTTTGTATATGGTCTGATATATGGTCTGATATACCACGGCTGTCAGCCAATCAGCATTCAGGGCTCGAACCACCCAGTTTATAATTATTATTACAGGCCTACCATTATATTTTTCCTCTTTATAAAATGACATAATGGGCCCTGCAGTAATAACCATGTACATACAATTTATAATCCAGCATATTATAAAAACATACGCTTTAAAGAGTTGACAACATAGGATACTTCCCTTTTAAAGTTACATATCAAAGTTTCATTTAAAAGTTACAAGTATCAGATATGATAGCTAAAACACAAAGGTCATTAATCATATAACTATGAACATGATCGTACTGTCAAACAGCGATGACAGCGACGGTCAACCATATTTTTGAAGTTGATTTTGTTCCGCCCCTACAGCAAATTTAAATGGTCAATATTTCTGGAGGCGCGGTTCTTACTTTTTATACTGCTTAACCATTGGCTTACAGGCCTGCCATTCCGAATGAGTCATTCTGGTCTTCACACTAGTGTTGGTTAGTGGTGGGAGTAAATGAAAATGGAGGTTTTGATGTTGGTTAATGATTTAGCTAGCGGCTTTATGGAGTAATTTATATCTACCTATTTCCTCGGACGGAACAATAGTGAACTTGGAGACAAAGGAACTATCGAGATAGCATGATCGTAAGTAAACAAACAACTTTCCAGCTAGCTAGTTAGTCTTGAAGATCGCTTTCTGCATGCACATTTTCAGTTTGAAACCTGACTGAGTGGACTAGAGTAGAGATGACGTCTAGCTCGGAAGAATATAGCTAGATCTGCTTTTAGCCACCTCACACAAAGTAGTTTGCGATAACAGTTAGATAGTTACAGTAGGTAGGTAGGTAGCAAGCAAGCTTGTGGATTGCTGTAGACCAGACTTGCGAAGGTGTGTGAAAAGTGAAGGATCTTGCCAGCTAGCATCAAGCTAGCCGCCTGACAGGCGTGAAGTGAAAATCACAATTAGCAGCTATAGTTCCGTGACTACGTTGGCCAGCTAGCTGGCTAGTTTAACTGTCATCAGCCTGACAAGCTCAGGACAGGTAGCTTCCTTAGCCAGACCCTCAGCTCGTCAGCTGGTTAGCTAGCAAGTGCCACTAGTCTAATTTCAAGCAGTAGCCTTTTCAGTGGTTTAGTCTCCACATGATGTAGTTAAATGATGATGATGATGATGATGATGATTGTCTACAGTGACGGTCTACTATCTGCTGCTTAGTGTTTCTGCCGGTGGATATTGTGGCTGTACACTTATCAATAGTCCTGTAGGACCGATCTGCGGTGGACACCACATAGACATACAGTTGAAGTCGGAAGTTTACATACACTTAGGTTGAAGTCATTAAAACTAATTTTTTAATCACTCCACAGACTTCATGTTAACTAACTATAGTTTTGGCAAGTCTGTTAGGACATCTACTTTGTGTATGACACAAGTAATTCTTCCAACAATTGTTTAGACAGATTATTTCACTTTATAATTCACTATGACAGTTCCAGTGGGTCAGACGTTTACAGCCACTAAATTGACTGTGCCTTTAAACAGTTTGGAAAAATCCATAAAATTATGTCATGGCTTTAGAAGCTTCTGATAGGCTAATTGATATCATTTGAGTCAATTGGAGGTGTACCTGTGGATGTATTTCAAGGCCTACCTTCAAACTCAGTGCCTCTTTGCTCGACATAGGGAAATCAGACCTATGTAGTTCATCCTTGGGAGCAATTTCCAAACGCCTGAAGGTACCACGTTCATCTGTACAAACAATAGTAAGCAAGTATAAACACCCTGGGACCACGCAGCCGTCATACCGCTCAGGAAGGAGTCGCGTTCTGTCTCCTAGAGAGGAACATACTTTGGTGTGAAAAGTGCAAATCGATCCCAGAACAAAAGCAAAGGACCTTGTGAAGATGCTGGAGGAAACAGGTACAAAAGTCTCTATATCCACAGTAAAACGAATACTATATTGACATAACCTGAAAGGCCGCTCAGCAAGGAAGAAGCCACTGCTCCAAAACCGCCATAAAAAAGCCAGACTACGGTTTGCACAAGAGGACAAAGATCATACTTTTTTGGGGGGAGAAATGTCCTCTGGTCTGATGAAACAAAAATAGAACTGTTTGGCCATAATGACCATTGTTATGTTTGAAGGAAAAAGGGGGAGGCTTGCAGGCCGAAGAACACCATCCCAACCATGAAGCACGGGGGTGGCAGCATCATGTTGTGGGGGTGCTTTGCTGCAGGAGGGACTGGTGCACTTCACAAAATAGATGGGATCATGAGGAAGGAAAATTATGTGTATATATTGAAGCATCATCTCAAGACGTCAGTCAGGAAGTTAAAGCTTGGTCGCAAATGGGTCTTCCAATTGGACAAAGACCCCAAGCATACTTCCAAAGTTGTGGCAAAATGGCTTAAGGACAACAAAGTCAAGGTACTGGAATGGCCATCACAAAGCCCTGACCTCAATCCTATAGAAAATGTGTGGGCAGAACTGAAAAAGCGTGTGCGAGCAAGGAGGCCTACAAACCTGACTCAGTTACACCAGTTCTGTCAGGAGGAATTGGCCAAAATTCACCCAACTTATTATGGGAAGTTTTTGGAAGGCTACCCGAAATGTTTGACCCAAGTTAAACAATTTAAAGGCAATGCTACCAAATACTAATTGAGTGTATGTAAACTTCTGACCCACTGTTAATGTGATGAAAGAAATAAAAGCTGAAATAAATCATTCTCTCTACTATTATTCTGACATTTCACATTCTTAAAATTAAGTGGTGATCCTAACTAAGACCGGGAATTTTTACTAGGAATAAATGTCAGGAATTGTGAAAAACTGAGTTTACATTTATTTGGCTAAGGTGTATGTAAACTTCCTGTGTGTGTGCAGCTAAGGCTGAGTCTTTAGCTAGTTGTCTGTGTTCGCTCTGTCAAGCATGTTTGATTAAAATCCTTTGTTTCATTATTAATGTTGCTGTTAATAGCTGTTACACACAGGACCTAGTGTGTGTGTGTGTGTGTGTGTGTGCGAGCACCTGTCAAGCAGGTTGAGTAATGCATTGTTCATATGTTTGCAATAGCTGACGTGACGCAGTTTTCCTCAGTAAAGCCCTAGAGTCCCTGTGCTATACAGAATGATAGGACAGTTTGCCAAACAGCACAGTATGAGGAGAGAGCTCTCTGTAAATATGATCAGGGTCAAGCCTATAGTTACCTGAGACAGAGGGTGATAAAGAGAGAGAAAGTGAGTGAGAGTCAGAGAGGGAGAGAGAAAAGGAGTGTAGGCTGCTATAAGAGGATTCCAGCCTGTCAGCTCTCTCTCAGAACCCACAGCTATCAGACCACACACACACACACACACACACACACACACACACACACACACACACACAGCTAGTTATAACATAGTTAGGCACAATACTGCTGCTGGCAGAGAAACTACTGCAGGGGAAGGGAGGGTGTGCAGATTCTGCAGAATAGGGGGATTGAGAGAGGAAGTCTGGAGGAAGTAAGAGGTTAGGAAAGAAGGGGCATTATTTCCAAAGGATAGGGAGATCTGCTTGGATTGGGTGTGTACTCATGTGAGTATGAGGATAATGTAGACTATTTTCAGGACATTCCTTCAGCTCATTTGGGCAACAGCTCTCTCTTTCTCGCTCTCTTTCTCTGTTTCCTCTAGGGCACTGCATAATTATATGACTGCCGTGTGTGTGTGTGTGTGTGTGTGTGTGTGTGTGTGTGTGTAACACAGGAAAAAGCGGCTCGGGCAGCTCTTTCTTCTCTCCTCCAAGCTCTCCAAAACAGGGTGTTCTGATTGGTCCATTCACTTCCTGGCTTTTGCTCTGGTCTGATAACATGCCAGAGCAGCACTTGGTTTGCCCTGTCCATTTTCACAGCACTTGTTTACTTCCTGGATTTATAAGGAAAAAGACTGGTGTAAGAAATATGGTGGAAACTTGCTTTGAACACGGCTAGCCCTTGCTTACACCAACCTATTGCTTTTAAGTGTGTGGGGTGGGGAGGAGTGCATACTTTGGGAGAAAAGACAGAGAATTGGGACGCATCAGCGTGAGTAAACGTATGTATTGGAAAGAGACGTCATAGTGAGTGAGTTGTCTGGGAGGAGTGGCTGTGTCTGTTCTGTGTGCGTTGGTATACAGTCTTGCGATAAAAGATCTCCTGCTGACAGCGCAGTAAGAAGTGTGTGTGTGTGTGTTGTGTAGTAACGTTGATTCAGATTAGTTTGTTCTCCAGTTAGCCAGTCTAAGAGTATGTGATTTGCTGTGCTGTCTGTTATCTTGTCTCTGATAGGCTGTGTGTGTATAGGACAAGTTGATGGTATTGGTACTGTGATAGATGGAGCAGAAACTAGTACTGTGGAGCTAGCATCCACCTGGAGTGTGTGTGGCTGGCCTATTGATGTTAAAGGTTGTTTGTTTGGCTGCTACTCTTGTTTGGGCTTACTGTACCACTCGTACGAAACACACACACACACACACACACACACACAGAAGATTAGAAGTGTAAACTAGCAGAGGAATGTGTTGTTTAAATAGAGAGGATTATGAGGAGAGGCTGCCTGTTTTAAGCTCTGTGGTAGGAACCTAGAGGTCAGTGTGTGTGTGAGAGAGAGACCATGAATGGAGTGTTTGTGATTGCAGCTAGAACCGGTTGGCGGGCTCTCTGAAACAGGTTTTGTGAAACGTGGAGGTGAATATTTAGAATACACACGCTCACGTTCCTGTTTGGTGTTGGGCAATATTGACCAGCCGCCTTGCAACGCTCCACTGTGTCCACCGATACTAACAAAAATATAAACGCAACATGCAACAGTTTCAAAGATTTTAACTGAGTTACAGTTCATATGAGGAATTTGGTCAATTTAAATAAATGTATTAAGGCCTAATCTATGGATTTCACACGACTGGGAATACAGATATGCATCTGTTGGTCACTGAAAATGGGCCTCAGGATTTCGTCACGATATTTTTGTGCATTTAAATTTCCATCTGTAAAATGCAATTGTGTTCATTGTCAATAGCTTATGCCTGCACATACCATAACCCCACGGCCACCATGGACACTCTGTTCACAACGTTGACATCAGAACTGCTCGCCCACACGACGCCATACGCATGGTTATGTGGTTATGAGGCTAGTTGGACATACTGCCAAAATCTCTAAAAGCGCTGGTGTACATTCCTGCTGTCAACATGCCAATTGCACGCTCCCTCAACTTGAGACATCTGTGTTGTGTGACAAAACTGCACATTTTATTGGTCCCAGCACAAGGTGCACCTGTGTAATGATCACCTTCTTGATATGCCACACTTGTCAAGAGGATGGATTTATCTTGGCAAAGGGGAAATGCTCACTAACAGGGATGTAAACAACTTTGTGCACAACATTTGAGAGAAATAAGCTTTTTGTTCATATTGAAAATGTCTGATCATTTATTTCAGCTCATGAAACATGGGACAAACACTTTACATGTTGCCTTTATATTTTTGTTCAATATAGTTAGATCAGTGATCCGCCGTTACAATGGTCAACGTTTGGTCGTTATGTGTTCTAGTCTAGTAGGCCAGATCTGAGCTCATGGAAACACTGTAGATGGATGATATTTACATGATTCATCTAGCTCTGTTTATACCATACAAGGAGCTCTCTGTGTGTGTAGTCTCGTGGAACCAGACCAATGTGTCGTGTTTGTGTGACGTCACATGTGAATGTAAAGAATCTTAATTATTGTGGAATTATTATTTCTTCAACTAATCTGAGCACATGTTCCTACATGAGAGTTCTCTCTCTCTCACCCCCCTCTCTTTTTCACTCTCTTCCCCTCTCTTTCAAACAGTGTGTGGACATGGTCCCTCACCTCTCCAAATCAGCCTTGCACCCACTTCTCACGACACACACACACACACACACACACACACACACAGATGTAGTGCTGTACTTCATTGTCTTGAACAAACATATTCAATCCATGAGGGGAGAGATGGAAGGAGAGCAAGACGGGAGGGATGGAGAAACGGGTGGGGGGGCTTAGCACTGTTTTCCTCCCTTTATCACACACACACACACACACTCTTATATAACTGCGGGAGAGCCTGAAGTAACATTATAAAGAGAGAGCGGGAGAGCGAGGGAGAGTGCTGTTGATAATAAAAGAGGTGAGAAAGCTGTAACTAAGGGAGAGAGAGGGAAAGAAAGATGGATTTTGGATTGTTTGTCTGTAAGTGTATTAACAACACTCTCTTTTTTTTCTTCCCAGGTAGAGGTGTGTCCACAGCAGCAGATGAGGGAAGATGTTGGCTATGGACCAAGGAGTGGTGGAGGAGTGGCTGTCAGAGTTTAAGGTGTGTGTCTGTCAGTCAGGTTAGCCGGTAAAAAAATGAAAAGCCCATAAATAAAATTGTCACCGGCTAATTGTCCGGGAGAATAATAATTTAAAAAAAATCCATTGCAAAATAATGTTTTATTTTTTTGCCTATTAATTGATGTAAATACCATTTGATGGAAATACATTTGACCGGTCTTATCGGTCTATAGGTTAATTTGCATAATACAGTGGAATTAAATTGGCCTGTGTATTTTTGTTAGTCAATATGTATCTTATTTATCACACACAGCATATAGATACAGAGCCTGTACATGAGTGTAAAATCTGTCAGACAGCACGAGAGCTGCTGCTACAGCTCATCACACATCTTGTTTGTTGCTACTGGGGTGAAGCGTGCTTTTATAAGCCTAATCATTACACAACAATTGCAAATGCATTTGCGTGTTTAAAACAGTTTTGATGGCCACGATTTAAAATTATATACTTTTATTTCTCAACTGGTAATTGAAGCTCGCTTCCCATTTGCCATTCAGGAACATAGGCAATGGTAGGCAGGCTTAAGTTCATCCCACACCACTTTACAATGAGCTGGAGGCTGTATGCATTTTGAAAACATATTCTTAATTGTTTGAAACTTAAACATTTTACTTCATATTATGAGGCATGTCTCACCTTGCTTCAAAGTAGCCTAGACAAAATTATTTTATAAAGACTTCCATATGCCATTGAAACCAGTAGCCTATTTCTTTCATGTTCTATTGGTTTTCAAATCAACTTTCTTTCATTGTCCAGTAGCCAAACTTCCATCCTAGTCATATTAGCAACCAATGCTAGTTGTAGCATCTTTAGATCTCCCCTCTTGATACATTTTGAATTTATATTTTGGTCTCTGTCACATGAAACTGCTTGCATGTGCGATGTGCTTTTGACAGCTGTGTTTTCCCACTAATTGCATTATGGAATTAACATTTGCACATAGCCTACTGCCTTGTATGCACTGCTGCTCTTATACTGTGAATAAATAATAGTTTATCAACATTTTAAGCTAAACGTTCTGATCTGTTGCATCAGCCTCATTGCTTTTTAAAGATTTGTTGGTGTAGCCTAGGCCTACTAGTTGTGTGAATATTGGGATCTATCGTCCCAGACTCTGTTCGGAATAGGCTATTTCTTTCTCGCACAGAACGACAAGCTGACCAATAGAATAGGTACACTTTTCTACTATGGGGGATAGTAGATTGAGATGGGCTAGTGATTTTGCTGTTCGTTACTCGTCTTGTTGGCTGAGGAAAAGTTAATGTCGACAGTTATTGTAACATCTTCACAGTATGCATCAGAATTCGGTAAGAAGGAAGCACGCCGTTCCATCCTGGAGTTGCATGTTCTTTAAAGATGAATTACCATAATCTAAATGGGATTTCTGCCACTAAGCACCATGGATGGATGCCCTAATCATATTATGGTCCCAATGCATATGGGTCCAGTAAATTAAAATGTCTGATGCCACCTTTTTCTAACAGAAACCCTGGTCTCTGTGTCTGTGTGTGTTAGGGGAGAGCTAGTGTCACTGTCTCATCATCAGTATTCACTGTATCTCTCTGTCAACACACACACACAAACGTAGATGTGTGGGCTTAGTACACACATCGTTACCTGTTATTTCAATGTTGCTCTGGGTACAGAGTGTTGATCTGTGTGGTTGTGTCTAGACCCTCCCTGACAGTGCTGTGTCCAGCTATGCAGCGTCTCTGAAGGAGAAAGGCTCCCTGGTCCCAGCGCTCTACAAAGTCATCAGAGAGAACTACAGTGACGTACGTACTACACACACGCACCTACAACGTTAATGCACACACTGATTACTATCCATTACATTCTGCAAAAATGCTTGCCAGGAGCTTCTGGACTTTGCTAAATATCCAGCTGATGATACACCAACAAAACTAAGCTAAAACTTCAAAAAGTGAACTATCCCTCAAACCCTCTCCTCTATTTCTCTCTTCTAGCTGTTGGAGCCCGTGTGTCACCAGTTGTTTGAGTTCTATCGTAGCGGAGAGCCGCGGCTGCAGCGGTTTGTGCTCCAGTTCCTCCCTGAGCTGCTCTGGTCCCTCCTCCTGGCTCCGTCTGCAGCCAGGGACCCACACACCTCCGGGTGTATAGAGGCACTGCTACTGGGGATATATAATCTGGTGAAATACACATGCATACTCTCACAAACACACCCACAGTCTATATCTCTCTCACACACACACACACACAACTCAGGAGGGTGTGGGGGGTTAGCATGGCAATTAGAGCTTTTTCTCTCTATCACAGTCTCTGTCTGGCTCGCTCTCTCTCGCTCAGAATAGCAGAGTAGGTCAGCTGTCATTCAGCATCCTGTCCCAGCTATTACTCATCCTGACATTGACAGTTCTGACATCGCCTAACAGGCCATTAAACACACACAGACAGACAGACACCCACCACTCAGACACTGCAGAGCTTTAAGGCGCACTCCTAAAATTGCTTTTATTTCCCTCTCTCTCTCTAGGAGATTGTAGATAAGGATGGACAGAGTAAAGTTCTTTCTTTCACTGTCCCCTCCCTCTCCAAACCCTCAGTCTACCACGAAGTAAGTACACCTTTCAAGACAGTCTATCTCTATGAACAATGGTGTATATAGATGGAATTGTCAGTCTTTCTCTATGAACAATGGTATATACAGTCGTGGCCAAAAGTTTTGAGAATGACACAAGTATTGGTCTCCGCAAAGTTTGCTGCCTCAGTGGTGATGGCAATATGCATATACTCCAGAATGTCATGAAGAGTGATCAGATGAATTGCAATTAATTGCAAAGTCCCTCTTTGCCATGAAAATGAACTTAATCCCCCCAAAACATTTCCACTGCATTTCAGCCCTGCCACAAAAGGACCAGCTGCCATCATGTCAGTGATTGTCTCGTTAACACAGGTGAGAGTGTTGACGAGGACAAGGCTGGAGAACACGCTCATGTCATGCTCATTGAGTCAGAATAACAGACTGGAAGTAGGAGGGTGGTGCTTGAAATCATTGTTCTTCCTCTGTCAACCATGGTTACCTGCAAGGAAACACGTGCCGTCATCATTGCTTTGCACAAAAAGGGCTTCACAGGCAAGGATATTGCTGCTGGTAAGATTGCACCTAAATCAACCATTTATCGGATCATCAAGAACTTCAAGGAGAGAGGTTCAATTGTTGTGAAAAAGGCGTCAGGGCGCCAGGACCGTCTCCTAAAGTTGATTCAGCTGCGGGATCGGGGCACCACCAGTGCAGAGCTTGCTCAGGAATGGCATCAGGCAGGTGTGAGTGCATCTGCACGCACAGTGAGAAATACTTTTGGAGGATGGCCTGGTGTCAAGAAGGGCAGCAAAGAAGCCACTTCTCTCCAGGAAAAACATCAGGGACAGACTCATATTCTGCAAAAGGTACAGGGATTGGACTGCTGAGGACTGGGGTAGAGTCATTTTCTCTGATGAATCCCCTGGTTTGGGCCATCCGGAAAACACCTTGTCCGGAGAAGACAAGGTGTGCGCTACCATCAGTCCTGTGTCATGCCAACAGTAAAGCATCCTGAGACCATTCAAGTGTGGGGTTGCTTCTCAGCCAAGGGAGTGGGTTCTTAGGCTGTGCCTAAGAACACAGCCATGAATAAAGAATGGTACCAACACATCCTCCGAGAGCAACTTCTCCCAACCATCCAAGAACAGTTTGGTGACGACCAATGCCATTTCCAGCATGATGGAGTACCTTGCCATGAGGCAAAAGTGATAACTAAGTGGCTCGGGGAACAAAATATTGCCATTTTGGGTCCATGGCCAGGAAACTCCCCAGACCTTAATCCCTTGTGGTCGATCATCAAGAGGCGGGTGGACAAACAAAAACCCACAACTTCTGACAAACTCCAAGCATTGATTATGCAAGAATGGCCTGCCATCAGTCAGGATGTGGCCCAGAAGTTAATTGACAGCATGCCAGGGTGGATTGCAGAGGTCTTGAAAAAGAAGGGTCAACACTGCAAATATTGAATTTGCATAAACTGAATGTCATTGTCAATGAAAGCCTTTGACACTTATGGAATACTTGTAATTATACTTCAGTGTACCATAGTAACTACTGACATAAAGATCTAAGAACACTGAAGCAGCAAACTATGTGGAGACCAAAACTTGTCATTCTCAGATTTTGGCCAAGACTGTACAGTTGAAGTCAGACGTTTACATACACCTTAGCCAAATGCATTTAAACTCAGTTTTCCACAATTCCTGACTTTTAATCCTAAATTCCCTATCTTAGGTCAGTTAGGATCACCACTTTATTTTCAGAATGTGAAATGTCAGAATAACAGAGTTATTTATTTCAGCTTTTATTTCTTTCATCACATTCTCAGTGGGTCAGAAGTTTACATGCTACCAAATACTAATTGATTGTATTGCCTTGTTTAACTTGGGTCAAATGTTTCGGGTAGCCTTCCACAAGCTTGTAACAATAAGTTGGATGCATTTTGGCCCATTCCTCCTGACAGAACTGGTGTAACTGAGTCAGATTTTTAGGCCTCCTTGCTCGCACAAGCTTTTTCAGTTCTGCCCACAAATGTTCTATAGGATTGGGGTCAGGGCTTTGTGATGGCCACTACAATACCTTGACTTTGTTGTCCTTTAGCCATTTTGCCACAACTTAGGAAGTATGCTTGAGGTCATTGTCCATTTGGAAGACCCATTTGCGACCACGCTTTAACTTCCTGATTGATGTCTTGAGATGATGCTTCAATATATCCACATAATTTTCCTTCCTCGTGATGCCATCTATTTTGTGAAGTGCACCAGTCCCTCCTGCAGAAAAGAACCCCCACAGCATGATGTTGCCACCCACGTGCTTCACGGTTGGGATGGTGTTCTTCGGCTTGCAAGCCTCCCCCTTTTTCCTCCAAACATAACTATGGTCATTTTATGGCCAAACGGTTATATTTTTGTTTCATTAGACCAGAGAACATTTCTCCAAAAAGTCTTTGTCCCCATGTGCAGTTCCAAACCGTAGTTTATGGCGGTTTTGGAGCAGTGGCTTCATCCTTGCTGAGCGGCATTTCAGGTTATGTTGATATAGGACTCGTTTTACTGTGGATATAGATACTTTTGTACCTGTTTCCTCCAGCATCTCCACAAGGTCCTTTACTCTTGTTCTGGGATTGATTTGCACCAAATACGTTCATCTCTAAGAGACAGAACGCGTCTCCTTCCTGAGCAGTATGACAGCTGCGTGGTCCCATGGTGTTTATACTTGCTTACTATTGTTTGTACAGATGAACGTTCAGGCATTTTGGAAATTGCTCCCAAGGATGAACCAGACTTGTGGAGGTCTAGAATTTTTTTTCTGAGGTCCGAGATTTCTTTTGATTTTCCCATGATGTCACACAAAGAGGCACTGAGTTTGAAGGTAGGCCTTGAAATACATCCACAGGTACACCTCCAATTGACTGAAATTACTATCAGAAGCTTCTAAAGCCATGACATCATTTTATGGAATTTTCCAAGCTGTTTAAAGGCACAGTCAATTTAGTGTATGTAAACTTCTGACCCACTGGAATTGTGATATAGTGAAATATTATGTCTGTAAACTATTGTTGGAAGAATTATTTGTGTCATGCAACCGACTTGCCAAAACTATAGTTTGTTAACATGAAATCTGTGGGGTGGTTGAAAAATGTGTTTTAATGACTTCAACCTAAGTGTATGTAAACTTCCGACTTCAAATGTAGATAGACTTTCTCGATGAACAATGGTATATAGATAGAATTGGCTAACTATTACATCCTCCCTAGATGAAAGAGTTTCTAATCCATGACCATCATTAAATAACTTTCTATAGATCAAGGTAATAATATGAATAAACCCTTCCCCCAGCCTTCCACCATTGGCTCCCTGGCATTGACGGAAGGGGCTCTAGCCAATCATGGGCTGAGTAGAGTGGTGTACAGCGGGCCTCACCTACAGAGAGAAACCTTCACGGCTCAGAACAGGTCAACCAGAGAGTTATGGTTGAATTGGAGCTCGGCTGCAGAGTGACATATTTGTTTTATGGTTGTAGTGCAGAAGATCTTGGTTTGTGTTAACTTTTCATTGTGTGTGTGTAGGTTTGAGGTGCTGACCTTCCTGCTGCTGTGTTACAATGCAGCTCTCAGCTACATGACCTCCTCATCTCTGCAGTCCCTCTGCCAGATCAGCTCCAGGTAACACACAGACTTGCGCTCCCTTGCCAGCATCCGCTTATTTGATCCTCTTAAAGACTTTACCGGAGAACTGGGCCAAGAAACTACCACTTTCCCGAGAGCCTAGGAAACACACACACAAGGTCTCTGTCTGAGGAGTTGTTAATCTGCTGGCAGTGGTTGAGCATCAGTGTGATGAACACTGAGCTAAAGAGACACAGAGTGGTGATCAGCTCACTGCAGTTCTACTGGATAAAAACATGCAGGCAGGTGTCGCTTTGCCATAGAGGAATCTGGCTGCTTGAAGTAATGCAATTGTATGCAACTAATAGAGTTCTCTGCCTTATAAAAATAACCCATAAAAACATAAAAGTATATTATGCATGGGATGTTTTTTCAAATCATACTGGTGTTTTATTTAAAAGATGTTTCTCAAAGCTTGCCATTTGTGTTCTGGTTGGTTGACTGTATTATCTGTACTGTGACTGGTTGAATGACGGTATTCTCTGTTGTGTGGTTGGTTAACTGTATTCTGTGGTTGGTTGACTGACGGTGTTCTCTGTCCTGTGATTGGTATACAGGGTGTGTATCTGTGGTTACCCGCGGCAACAGCTAAGGAGGTATAAAGGCATCAGCTCTCGTCTGACCGTCACCTCTGAGTTTCTGGTCCAACTCCTCACTGGGATACACTATGCACTGTGAGAACACACACTATCCCTAACCCCTGACTCCTGATTTTAACCATGAACCCAACCCTGTGAACGAGAGGGTTGATAAGTTTGTGTATGTGTGTTCCAGGTGTAATGGGGAGATGGACCTGGGTTCCAAGGCGCTGGATGATGTTCTATACCGAGCTCAGCTAGAACTGTTCCCTGAAGCTCTACTGGTGGGTGACATCACACACACAAACACACACAGGTGTGTGCCAGGAGACCGACCTCTCCCATGTCATGTCACCAGAGTAATCCCTGTAATCCCACAGTGTTAAAACACTGAGATGTTATTCTGTAATCATGAAGGCTTCTACTGTATCAAACAGCAGGCAGCGGTTGTTCAACAGTACCGTACACACACACACACACACACACAGTACATCCTGTGGTTGTTGTCAATACTTAACATTGTGTGTGTTGTTTAGGTGGGTAATGCCATCAAGTCATCCCAACAGTGTGCAGCACTAAAGTCTGGCGCTAGTAAAGAAGGAGCTCGCAGCATTCAGGTGGAGATCACTCCTACTTCCTCTAGGTACGTATATCATCTCTATCTACACAGTATACTTCCTCTAGGTACGTATATCATCTCTATCTACACAGTATACTTCCTCTAGGTACGTACAGTGCCTTCAGAAAGTATTCATACCCCTTGACTTATTCCATATTTCGTTGTTACAGCCTGCATTCAAAATGGATTAAATTAATTATTTTTCTCACCCATCTACACACAATATCCCATAATGACAAAGTGTGTGTGTGTGTGTGTGTGTGTGTTTTTATTTTGATAGTGAAATACAGAAATATCTAATTTATACTGAACAAAAATCTAAATGCAACATGCAATAAATTCAAATATTTTACTGAGTTACAGTTCATATAAGGAAATCAGTCAGTTGAAATAAATTCACTAGGCCCTAATCTATGGATTTCACATGACTGGGAATACAGATATGCAGCCGTCATGCTTAGAGAAGACTAATAATGGGCCTCAGGATCTTGTCACGGTATCTCAATCAAATTTCCATCTGTAAAATGCAATTGTGTTCATTGTCAGTAGCTTATGCCTGCCCATACCATAACCCCACGGCCACCATGGGGCACTCTGTTCACAACGTTGACATCAGCAAACCGCTCGCCTACACAACGCCATTCCTGCAGTCAGCATGCCAATTGCACGCTCCCTCAAAACCTGATACATCTGTGGCATTGTGTTTGACAAAACTGCACATCCCCAGCACAAGGTGCACCTGTGTAGTGATATTTAAAAAAATTAAAAAATGTATCAGCTTCCTGATATGCCACACCTGTCAGGTGGAAGGACTATCTTGGCAAATGAGAAATGCTCACTAACAGCGATGTAAACAAATTTGTGCTCACCAATTTTTGCGCATATCTTTTATTTCAGCTCATGAAACATGGGACCAACACTTTACATGTTGCGTTTGATATTTTTGTTCAGTGTACATAAGTATTCACACTCCTGAGTCTACTTCTACTTTGTAGAAGCAACTTTGGCAGTTATTACATCTGTGAGTCTTTCTGGGTAATTCTCTACAAGCTTTCCACACCTGGATTGTGCAACATTTGTCCATTATTCTTTTCAAAATTCTTCAAGCTTTGTCAAATGGGTTGTTGATTATTGCTAGACAACAGTTTTCAGGTCTTGCCATAGATTTTCAAGTAGATTTATGTCAACTGTAAATCGGCAACTCAGGAACATTCACTGTCTTCTTGGTAAGCAATTCCAGTGTAGATTTGGCCTCGTGTTTTAGGTTATTGTCCTGCTGAAAGGTGAATTATTCTCTGTGTCTGGTGGAAAGCAGACTGAACCAGGTTTTCCTCTAGGATTTTTCCTGTGCTTAGCTCCATTCCGTTTCTTTTTTATCCTGAAAAACTCCCCAGTCCTTAATGATTACAAGCATACCCATAACATGATGCAGCTCTATGTTTGAAAAAACAGATAATGGTTCTCAGTAATGGATTTATTGGATTTGCCCCAAACATAACATTTTGTATTCAGGACAAAAAATGTATTGCTTTTCCACATTTTTTGCAGTATTACTTTAGTGCCCTGTTTTGGAATATTTTTAGTCTGTAAAGGCTTCCTTTTCCCTCGGGCAATTAGGTTAGTACGGTGGCGTAACTACAATGTTGTTGATCCATTCTCAGTTTTCTCGTATCACAGCCATTAAAACCCTGAGTGGTTCCCTTCCTCTCCGGCAACTGAGTTAGGAAGAACGCCTGTAAAGTATCTTTGTAGGGACTGGGTGTATGAGTGTATTGATACACCATCCAAAGTGTAATTTAATAACTTCACCATGCTCAAAGGGATATTCAATGTCTTTTTTTATTTTTACCCATCTACCATTAGGTGCCCTTCTTTGCAAGACATTGGAAAACCTCCCTGGTCTTTGTGGTTGAATCTGTGTTTGAAATTCACAGCTCGACTCTGGGACCTTACAATAATCTGTATGTGTAGGGTACAGAGATGAGGTAGTCATTAACAAGTGATGTTAAACACTATTATTTCACACAGTCCCCATGTAGCCCAGTCAGTAGAGCATGGCGCTTGAAACGACAAGGTTGTGGGTTCGATTCCCACGGGGTACCAGTATGAAAAATGTTTGCACTCACTACTGTAAGTCGCTCTGGATAAGAGCGTCTGCTAAATGACAAAACATTTTAAATGTAACTCATTATGTGACTTGTTAAACACATTTTTACTCCTGAACTTATTTAGGCTTTCAATAACAGTGGTTGAAGACTTATTGACTCAAAACATTTCAGCTTTTCATTTTTAATTAATTTGTAACAATTTCGAAAAGCATAATTCCACTTTGACATTATGAGGGCAGTGACATTTTTTTTCTTCTATTTAATCCATTTTAAATTCAGGCTGTAACACAACGTGTAATAAGTCAAGGGGTGTGAATATTATCTCTGCACAGTATCCTTCCTCTAGGTAAATACAGTATACTCTATCTACACAGTATCCTTCCTCTAGGTAAATACAGTATACTCTATCTACACAGTATCCTTCCTCTAGGTAAATACAGTATACTCTATCTACACAGTATCCTTCCTCTAGGTAAATACAGTATACTCTATCTACACAGTATCCTTCCTCTAGGTAAATACAGTATCCTCTATCTACACAGTATCCATTTTGATCTATAGTTATAGGTTCATAGATTGATCGTTGGTTTTTGTGGAAAATTGATAACAGTTTAATATAAAAATGGATCAATATTGGTTTTTGATAGACAGCATTTTATATAGATTTTTCCTGTTTACATCTTTTGAACTACTAATAACTGAATGTGAATTCCCTCCTGTAGGATCTCACGGAACGCAGTCACATCACTCTCTATCAGAGGACACCGTTGGAAACGACATGGTAAGGCACACACTCACACACTAATACACACAGACGAGAGGACTGGATTTAGGAACACTGACCAAGAGTTAGTAGGGTATCTGGCCTATTCTTTGTAGCTAGTCTAGTGATTATAGACATTAGGTTGTCTGTCTGTAGTGGTCTGTCTGCAATAAGAGGGTATCAGTTTCAAACCCTTCCCGCTCACCCATCTCTACTGTCTACTCTCTACCGGAGTTCAGCATGCCATGGGTTCTCCACATCAGGACATGTATTTAGCTACTCATCATTCACTACATCACTGCTCATCTGTCTCCATATTGCTCTCTAGACATTATCACTGTCTGTACATGTTACCTGGACCTTATCACTGTCTGTACATGATACCTGGACATTATCACTGTCTGTACATGTTACCTGGACCTTATCACTGTCTGTACATGTTACCTGGACCTTATCACTGTCTGTACATGTTACCTAGACACGTTATTACGTTTATACAGGTTTACTGTCTATACATGATCACTGTCTCATCTGTTTGCATAGTTTACTGTATGCATTATTATAAATGCATGTACATAGTAATACTGCACATGCAGACAGTGACAATCACTGTGATCATCATGATTTTGTCTAGGATTTATTTTTGCGGTCTGTGTGTCATCTGTTTGTGTGTGTCTCTTATCTGTGTTTTATATCTGTCTCCATCTCCATGACCCCAGAGTCCCAAGAGGTCAGTGTAGACAGCGACCTGGCGACCCCTGGAGGTCAAGGGTCATCCATCCCAGAGATCAGTGTGACGATGCCCAACGGAGACTCTCTACGACCCCGCGACCCCCGACCTTTAACCCAGCCCGAGCCCGAGCTGCTGGGGTCAGCCTCAGAGGTCAGCCCCACCCACGACCCCAGTCCTAGGGGTCAGGAGGTCAGGAGGCAGAAGTCTGTGAGGCGATTGGTGGACGAGGGTTCTGGGCCTGCTTCCGTAGGGAGGGCCCAGTACTAAGACCCTCTCCATCCCTGGGGTAACCTAGGTAACAGTGTGTGGAGGCGTGGTCTTCTCTAAGCATGACGGCTGATTGGTTGGCTGACTAACTTTCGTCGCGCTGCGTTGCCTCCTGATATGTCCTCCGATTTCTCCTCCGATTTGCTCAGTGTGCGAGATCCCTTCTTCTTCCACTCCATCCATTTTCCAACTGTTCTCCAGTCTGTGTGTGTGTGTGCGTGCGTGCGTGCGTGCGGAGGTATTTTGGTCTCTAAAATGCCTAGCTCCAACACATCACTGGGTCACTGGTAGTCAGATGTGAGTTGTTAGCCGTGGGTGTGTCTGTGGGTGTGTCTGTGGGTGTGTCTGTGGGTGTGTGTGGGTGTGTCCGTGTGTGTGGTGGGTGTGTCCGTGTGTGGGTGTGGTGGGTATGCGTGTCGCTTTCTACAACTAATGCTGCCCAGACCTCTGCCTGTTGCTGGCCTCCGATAACTGGTGGTACCTGATAAGTTAACTGATTGCAGCACGATTAACTGTAGTACAGCTGAATGGCAACCAGTGCTTGAAGTGGAATGTAAAAAGGTGCCTTTACTCACTACCAGGGTCAGAACCAGCCCACTTCAACCACTGCTGGTTGGCTAACCCTCTGTCCTGTCCTGTAGCCTCTACTATTCTACTGTCTGTATCATTTAATGATAACTAACTCCTCTCTCTGTCTCTCCCTGCCCCCTCTTCATCGCTCTAACTCTCTAGACGCAGTGGATTTGGGTTCCCCGGATGAGCTGATGGATATTTCTGAAGTGGACGAAGGGGTGTGGCCTACAGGAGGGGCTGGCCTGGACTCCCTGACTCCGCCCACCATCACTATCAGCAACAGCGTTACTCCTGGGGTGGGAGGGGCCAAGACAGGAAGCAGGAAGTGGCATCTAGGAGGACGGTCGCATAAGGAGAAGGAGGCTTGTCCTCCAGGGGGGCAGACCCTGGGCGAGAACCTGGATCTGTCAATTAAACGTCTGACGCTGACGTCCAGCCAATCGGTGCCCAAGGGGCCGAGTCACAGCGCACTGAGCAGCCTATCGCGTACGGCCAGCGCCGTGTTCTCCCGCTCCTTTGAGGGAAACAACACCGGGGGTAACCGTGGTAACCAAATGGCTGGCCGCTATTTGTGCAGAGGCAGCCTTCAGGAGGAGGAGCTAGGCTATCTAAGCCCCACCCCCAACCACACCCAGCGCTCTCCCAGCATCAGCGTACACTTTAGGAGCGACCTGTGAACCCTGACCTCTAACCATTGACCTCTCACCCCCATCTCAACCCTCTAACCCCATGCACCTGTGACCTGTACTCCCAGCCTGCCAGTAGGACTGGAACACATTCCCTCTTGTCACCCTCCTCTCACCATCCCACTTTCTTTCTTTCTTTCTTTCTTTCTTTCTTTCTTTTTCTTCTTTTTCTTCTTTTTCTTCTTTTTCTTCTTCTTCTTCTTCTTCTTCTTCTTCTTCTTCTTCTTCTTCTTCTTCTTCTTCTTCTTCTTCTTCTTCTTCTTCTTCTTCTTCTTCTTCTTCTTCTTCTTCTTCTTCTTCTTCTTCTTCTTCTTCTTCTTCTTCTTCTTCTTCTTCTTCTTCTTCTTCTTCAGGACAGCTGCCCCCTCCAGAGACTGGCTTCTGTCCTCTCTCTCTTCAAAGCGAGAGCCTGGTGTGTGAGAGCAGGGAGCCTGGGTCCATCCCTCCGCCCTGGAACTACAGAACCACCAGACAGATCTGGAGACTGGATGCAGTAACTCTCTACAACTGTTTTCTGAGAGGGTTTGGAAATGTAGTATTTAAAAGACTCCAGTTTGTCCTGTTTGGTTTTCTGAACACGCCCCCATCACCAGGGAAGTACTGTGTGTGTGTATGTGAGCTTGCATGTGAGTGTGGATGCATGTGAGCGTTAGCGATTGGTTTTTAGAATAAAGGTTACTGACAATGTGTGATACTCCTGAAAACAAAATGAAAATAACTACTCTAGTAGTTGAAAATAACTTCTCTAGTGGAAGTTTTTTTTAAGATGCACCCCCTTTCCCCTCCTCTCCTTACTCATCATGCACTAGGCCCTAGTGACTAGGGTTTGAACGAACGCTAACACAATATGACCTCCACACACTTGTTGCCATAGCAACTATTTATTCATCCAGTCTGAATAATTCTGCATCCCACGAAATGATTTAATGACAGACTGCAAAAATTATAAAAACCAAAAAGAATCATTAGTCTTTCATGTTTACGTGTGAAAAGTATTGATTGATGTCATCCTACTAGAAGCAATATTTATATTTCTGTGGTTCTTTTCTCCATGATCTGATCAACAAACAAGCTGATTGGAGTTGTTTATGATCAATAAATTGATTGGGGCAGGTTTGTTATAATGTTTGTATGATAATGTATAAACTGTTTGTATGATGTAAACTGGTATTTTCCTATGACCGAGAGACTTGGGTTTTTAAATATAGATGCAACAAAATATCAAACGCAGTGGGGTGCCTACCTGCTTACGGTATTGATATGCATAAGCAGGAAGTCACCCCGTTGTCGATGGTGATGTCATATTGCTGTGTCTACCTTTTTTAATTGTGGTGTTCCATGTACGGCAGACAGTGGTTATAAATGTGGTATATTCCTACTAGAGGGAGGGAGAGAGAGACCGTTGTTATTCTAGCTGTATTGAATCTCCTCAGTGTTAAAGCACAAGAAGAACCCAACCCAACCCTGCGCAATACGTGCCTGACGCCCAAACCACACCACCACCATCCCGAACACACCCCTAGGACTAGGAGTAGTGGGTATAGGGGCTAGGGATTTATTGGTAGGCCTATACAAGCTAGGGAATAGGTTTATAGGGGTTGGTTTGGGATTAGGCCTGTAAACTATGTCCTCTCCTCTAATCCCCTCACTCTGAAGTGTCAGTACAGTGATGTTTGATTGGTTGATCTTTATTGGGTGATCTTTTTTTATTTTTTATTAGATGTTAAAATCCTGAACTTTACTGTGTCTGTCTATTCTCTGGTTCATCATCACCTGCTTTATAACATAATGAAAATTGAGGATACAGACATAAAAACACGCACCCTTTGAAGAGAGGTGCACTTGACAAAGTTGATTTGATTTGATTTGACTGGGGAACATTTGAGTCAAAACGATAGCACAAAAGTCACTTCTCTCCATTTAGTGACAATGAAGTTCACTGCGGTGCAGATGGAGAGAAGAGTGTTGGGTGTCCGTAGGTAATCAGACAAAACACTGTTGTTTCCTATTGGACATCTGAATGCATAATAAAGTCTGCCCTTCTAGAACCTTTGTTCTAGAACCAGTGTTCTATCAGTCTGTCAGTGTTCTAGATCTGTTTTATAGTCGTACGGTGGAACAATAACAATCATCATGTTTCTGTATTCTGTTGCTTTACGGGATGTCATGAATCTACATATTATTGTTGCACTTCAGTTGTTGGTTTGGCCTTTCTGTCTGAAGATAACTCACTGTTAGAGCTACTCTTTCTGAGAATAAAGTTGTTCTATATTTCAGTATGTCTGACCCTGTTATTCATCATACACACACGTTTATTTTACTATACTTGTGGGGACCAAAGAATTTATTCCCTTTTTTTTAATTTTTTTTTTTCATCTTTTATTTAACCAGGTAGGTCAGTTGAGAACAAGTTCTCATTTACAACTGCGACCTGGCCAAGACAAAGCAAAGCAGTGCGACATAAACAACACAGAGTTACACAGTAAACAAACAGTCAAAAACACAATAGAAAATCTATATACAGAGTGCAAAATGTAGTGCAAAATGCAGTAAGGTTAGGAGGTAGGACAATAAATAGACCATAGTGGTGAAATAAATTACAGATTATCATCATTAACACAGGAATGAAGGATGTGCAAATTATGATGTGCAAATAGAGATACTGGAGTGCAAGATTAGTGAAAAATATCAAAAATAAATATGGGGATGAGGTAGTAGTGTGGGCTATTTACAGAAGGGCTATATACAGGTGCAGTGATCGATAAGCAGCTTTGACAGCTGATGCTTAAAGTTAGTGAGGGAGATAGGAACCTCTTGCTTCAATGATTTTTGCAATTCGCTCCAGTCATTGGCAGCAGCGAACTGGAAGGAATGGCGGCCAAAGGAGGTGTTGGCTTTGGGGGTGACCAGTGAGATATACCTGCTGGAGCGCATGCTACGGGTGGGTGTTGCTATAGTGACCAGTGAGCGGGGATTTACCTAAGAAAGACTTATAGATGACCTGGAGCCAGTGGGTTTGGCGACGAATATATAATGAAGGCCAGCCAACGAGAGCATACAGGTCTCAGTGATGGGTAGTGTATGGGGCTTTGGTAACAAAACGGATGGCACTGTGATAGACTACATTCAATTTGCTAAGTAGAGTGTTGGAGGCTAGTTTGTAAATGACATCGCCGAAATCAAGGATCGGTAGGATAGTCAGTTTTACAAGGGCATGTTTGGCAGCATGAGTGAAGGAGGCTTTGTTGCGAAATAGGAAGCCAATTCTGGATTTAATTTTGGATTGGAGATGGTTGATGTGAGTCTGGAAGTTGAGTTTACAGTCTAACCAGATGCCTAGGTATTTGTAGGTGTCCACGTATTCTAATTCGGACCCGTCGAGAGTAGTGATGATAGTCCGGTGGGCGGGTGCTGGCAGCGTTCGATAGAAAAGCATGCACTTAGTTTTACTAGCGTTTAAGAGCAGTTGGAGGCCACGGAAGGAGTGTTGTATGGCATTGAAGCTTGTTTGAAGGTTAGTAAACACAGTGTCCAAAGAGGGGCCAGATGTATACAGAATGGTGTCATCTGCGTAGAGATGGATCAGAGAGTCATCAGCAGCGAGAGCGACATCGTTGATGTATATAGAGAAAAGGGTTGGCCCAAGAATTGAACCCTGTGGCACCCCCATAGAGACTGCCAGAGGATCGGACAATAGGCCCTCCGATTTGACACACTGAACTCTGTCTGCAAAGTAGTTAGCGAACCAGGCAAGGCAGTCACTTGAGAAACCAAGGCTGTTGAGTCTGCCAATAAGAATTCAGTGATTGACAGAGTCGAAAGCCTTGGCCAGGTCGATGAAGACGGCTGCACAGTACTGTCTTTTATCGATGGCGGTTATGATATCGTTCAGTACCTTGAGCGTAGCTGAGGTGCACCCATGACCAGCTCGGAAACCAGATTGCATAGCAGAGAAGGTACGGTGGGATTCGAAGTGGTCAGTTATCTGTTTGTTAACTTGGCTTTCGAAAACTTTAGAAAGGCAGGGCAGGATGGATATTGGTCTATAACAGTTTGGGTCTAGAGTGTCTCCTCCTTTGAAGAGGGGGATGACCGCGGCAGCTTTCCAATCTCTAGGGATCTCAGACGATACGAAAGAGAGGTTGAACAGGCTAGTGATAGGTGTTGCAACAATTTTGGCTGATAATTTCAGAAAGAGAGGGTCCAGATTGTCTAGCCCAGCAGATTTGTAGGGGTCCAGACTTAGCAGCTCTTTCAGAACATCAGCCGTCTGGATTTGGGTGAAGGAGAAGCGGGGGGGGCTTGGGCAAGTAGCTGCCGGGGGTACAGAGCTGTTGGCCGGGGTAGGGGTAGCCAGGTGGAAAGCATGGCCAGCCGTAGCAAAATGCTTATTGAAATTTTCGGTAATCGTGGATTTATCTGTGGTAACAGTGTTTCCGAGCCTCAATGCAGTGGGCAACTGGGAGGAGGTGCTCTTATTCTCCATGGACTTTACAGTGTCCCAGAACTTTTTGGAGTTAGTACTACAGGAAGCAAATTTCTGTTTGAAAAAGCTGGCCTTTTCTAACTGACTGTGTGTATTTGTTCCTGACTTCCCTGAATAGCTGCATATCACGGGGGCTATTCGATGCTAATGCAGTGCGCCACAGGATGTTTTTGTGTTGGTCTAGTGCAGTCAAGTCTGGGGTGAACCAAGGGCTATATCTATTCTTAGTTCTACATTTTTTGAAAGGGGCATGCTTATTTAGGATGGTGAGGAAAGCACTTTTAAAGAACAACCAGGCGTCCTCTATTGACGGGATGAGGTCAATATCCTTCCAGGATAGCTGGGCCAGATCGAATAGAAAGGCCTGCTCGCAAAAGTGTTTTAGGGAGCGTTTGACAGTGATAAGGGGTGGTCGTTTGACCGCTGACCCATTGCGAACGCAGGCGATGAGGCAGTGATCGCTGAGATCCTGGTTGAAAACAGAGGAGGTGTATTTGGAGGGCACGTTAGTCAGGATGATATCAATAATGGTACCCATGTTAACAGATTTTGGGTTGTACCTGGTGGGTTCCTTGATAATTTGTGTGAGATTGAGGGCATCTATCTTAGATTGAAGGACAGCCGGGGTGTTAAGCATATCCCAGTTTAAGTCACCTAACAGTACAAACTCTGAAGATAGATGGGGGGCAATCAATTCACATATGGTGTCCAGGGCACAGCTGGGGGCTGAGGGGGGTCTGTAACAGGCGGCAACAGTGAGAGACTTATTTCTAGAAAGGTGGATTTTTAAGAGTAGAAGCTCAAACTGTTTGGGCACAGACCTGGACAGTATGACAGAACTCTGCAGGTTATCTCTGCAGTAGATTGTAACTCCGCCACCTTTGGCAGTTCTATCTTGACGGGAAATGTTGTAGTTGGGGATGGAAATTTCCGAATTTTTGGTGGCCTTCCTATGCCAGGATTTTAGACACAGCTAGGACATCCGGGTTGGCGGAGTGTGCTAAAGCAGTGAATAAATCAAACTTAGGGAGGAGGCTTCTAATGTTAACATGCATGAAACCAAGGCTTTTACGGTTACAGAAATCAACAAATGAGAGCGCCTGGGGAATAGGTGTAGTACTGTGGGTTACAGGACCTGGGTTTACCTCTACATCACCAGAGGAACAGAGGAGTAGTAGAATCAGTATTCGGCTAAAGGCTTTAAGAACGTTGGGTACATAACGTTGGGTACATAGAATAAAAGGAGCAAATTTCTGGGCATGGTGGAATAGATTGAGGGCATAATGTAGACAAGGGTATAGTAGGATGTGAGTTCAAAATCCTGTCTTCCTTAACCTAATTCTTAGCATAACCCTAATTGTATCTCTAAACCCAAGCCTAAAATAGCATTTTTCCTCTTCCCACTTGTCTGAGTTGTCCTTGTTCTACTATAATTTTCACGTCAATTTTTAGGCGTAATGTTAATTTGAGAAGTATCAATTTGCTAGGAGCAGATTAACATTTCCCATTGCGTCCACAATGTGGCGCTCGTCATATTTCTGATTGTACCAACTGTCGCAAAAAATCTAAACCACCTGCCTCGCTTTACGGCCATGCGTCCACTTCAACTTGTTCACGTCCTTCAAAACCCGAACCAGTGAGCCAACTAGCTACCTGTCTAACATGGCGAAGCTTAGCAAAGAGACCAAGCAGCGGCTGCAGACGGTGTTTCAGGCCGGACAGTTCCTCATACGCTGGGGTTTCATCCCCACGGTGCTCTACCTGGGTCAGTACGGTGGTTAGCTTAGCATGCTAGCAGTTCGGGCAGGGGGGCTATGTCCAAGTGACAATTGTGCTGATGTGGTATGTTGCTAACTATAGCTAGCACGGTTGAAATTGGTTTACACGATTAACAAATTCAAGTGTGGGGAACCTCGTTTGTGTTATGCGACCACTACATGCAATTGCATAATCAGCTGTATGTTTTATCCAATTTAGATTAGGTAATTTTAGCTGAACTACGTCCCCACATTTATGGAGATTTGTGGCCGTGTGACACAGCGAATCCCTGTCGAAATAACAGCTGAACCACACCTACCACAGTGGGCAGTGATCATTGCCGGGGGTGTGAATGGGGAAACGAAACCAGTGAGACATTCCCTGAATCGGCTACCTCATGAACACCCCTAGATGTCAAGGGAAACTAGCTAAGTAAAATTAAGCAAAACACATTTGGGACTCCCACTGTTGGTCGGTGTGTGCACAACTTTTGCGTGTTTCTCGGTTGAGATCTGAGGTCTCCCACGAGAGTAACCAAAGTCATAACCCAAGCACTACACAGCTGATCAAAAATAATCAAAGCTTGATGAGTTGACTGGGTAAATCAAATTTATTAAAGCACTTTTTTTGACAGCATCCCTTTTGATTTAAACACATACTTTTGTCCATGAAAAAAGTGGACCTGAAGGCCAAAACATTCATGAGATAAAATGTGCCACTTTACATACCCCACCATACCATGAGACATCTGTCTTCATCACTGGAAAATATAAACTGTTGAGTTTGATATAATTTAAAAGCTTACAGTGTTTTTGTCATATTAGCATATGTTGTAGCTTAGACCCTGGGCAAGCTGTGGTCTCCTACGTCTGTGGTTAGCATTAACATTAGCCCTGCCTGTAGCAAGTAAAGCATTGCTGCTATTCTCTTTTCCCATCCCCCTCTCTCATGTCAATACAGTCGTGGCCAAAAGTTGAGAGAATGACACAAGTATTGGTCTTCACAAAGTTTGCTGCCTCAGTGTTGATGATGACAATTTGCATATACTCCAGAATGTCATGAGTGATCAAGGACCAGCTGCCATCATGTCAGTGATTGTCTCGTTAACACAGGTAGGAGTGTTGACGAGGGCAAGAGTGGAGATCACTCTGTCATGCTGATTGAGTCAGAATAACAGACTGGAAGCTTTAAAAGGAGAGTGGTGCTTGAAATCATTGTTCCACCAGTGCAGAGCTTGCTCAGGAATGGCAGCAGGCATGTGTGAGTGCATCTGCACGCACAGTGAGGCGAAGACTTTTGCAGGATGGCCTGGTGTCAAGAAGGGCAGCAAAGAAGCCACTTCTCTCCAGGAAAAACATCAGGGACAGACTGATATTCTGCAAAAGGTACAGGGATTGGACTGCTGAGGACTGGGGTAGAGTCATTTTCTCTGATGAATCCCCTTTCCGATTGAGCGCTACCATCAGTCCTGTGTCATGCCAACAGTAAAGCATCCTCAGACCATTCATGTGTGGGGTTGATTCTCAGCCAAGGGAGTGGGCACACTCACAATTTTGCCTAAGAACACAGCCATGAATAAAGAATGGTACCAACACATCCTCCCAACCATCCAAGAACAGTTTGGTGACGACCAATACCTTTTCCAGCATGATGGAGCACCTTGCCATAAGGCAAAAGTGATAGCTAAGTGGCTCGGGGAACAAAACATTGCCATTTTGGGTCCATGGCCAGGAAACTCCCCAGACCTTAATCTCATTGAGAACTTGTGGTCGATCCACAAGAGGTGGGTGGACAAACAAAAACCCACAACTTCTGACAAACTCCAAGCATTGATTATGCAAGAATGGCCTGCCATCAGTCAGGATGTGGCCCAGAAGTGAATTGACAGCATGCCAGGGCGGATTGCAGAGGTCTTGAAAAAGAAGGGTCAACACTGCAAATATTGACTCTTTGCATAAACTGAATGTCATTGTCAATGAAAGCCTTTGACACTTATGGAATACTTGTAATTATACTTCAGTGTACCATAGTAACTACTGACATAAAGATCTAAGTACACTGAAGCAGCACACTTTGTAGAGACCAATACTTGTCATTCTCAAAACTTTTGGCCACGGCTGTAGGCGTTGGAGACTAAACACACCAGTGTTGGGGTCAGTTCAAATGTAAGTCAATCAATTAAGGAAGTAAACTGAAATGTCTTTATTCTCCAACTCATTTAGGAAACCCTGAAACACACCGTGATGACGAACAGTCAGCAGCAGCGGTGGCTGTCCTATTGCTTCTGACCAGAAGATTGGCTGTATTTATCTTTTAATTCCCGATGTTTCTAGATGTTGAATCGCCTCCATTCGTTGACACCCACAGCTTTTAGCCGTTCATCTTTGCATTATGTCTTATTAGGGGTAGTCAGATCCAACATTCAGTTTCCTTCCCAGACATCTTTATTGGACCACAGGGAGAACTACTGGCCAAAAGGGATAAGAGAGAGGGGAAACAGAGGAGGAAAGCGAGAGGGATGGAGGGAGAGATTGGGGTGGACAAAGAGAAGGAGAGAGAGGGGTGGAGGAAGGTGATAGGGGAAATCCCAAAGCTGCCCACCTGAAGCTCCAGTTTGGAATGTTATGACGCGTCAAGAGCTGGCCACGCAACATGCATGTTCACCCCTTCTCAGAAACACGCTACTGACGCTAGATAACTACGTCACCCGTGTATGAGTCAGAGGATATGATGGAGATTGTTTTACTGGAAAACCGCTCATATACGAACAGAAGTCTGCTCTTTTTTGTTTTTGATTGACAGGTTTTGCACGAGGGGGGGATCCTGGTATGCCGGAGCCCAACATCCTGAGGTACGCTGTGTCTGTCTCTGTGTGTCTGTCTGTTTGTCTGTCTGGTTTGGCCATCTGATATTGGGAATACAGTGTCATGACTCTGGTCAAAAGTAGTTCAATACATAAGGAATACTGTGCCATGGCTCTGGTCAAAGTAGTGCATTATATAGGGAATAGGTAGCAATACCATAAATAAGATTTACTCAGGCCGTTTAACATAGAAGGAAATGGTCATGGTTCCTGTCTGTGTAAGTGGGAGTTTCCGCTCACGTGTGAATATGCTTTTCCCGCATGAGCTCATGGTTCCTCCGTAATATCTGGCATGCTCACGCCAAGAGAGGAAATAGCTGGATCTGGTCTACTTATTGTCCCCAGCTGTTCCGACTAGAAAATAATTGGCAGTGAGATGTCTCGCCCTAGTGTCTCGCCTTCTCTACAGTCTCTGGCCATACCATTCAGACAAATATGACCTCTGACCTTATTTTCTCTCTTCCAGTCTGCTGTGGGGCTGAGGACAACCCTGACCCCGGCCAATCACCTCCTCCCTCCGTGGTCATGTGATTCCCAGCTGTCACCACGGAAATGGATGCCGTCTTTCCCTCACCATTTTCTATATGGCCCATATTTTATAGGCTTGTTGGAACTTTCTTTGTCACTTCACTCAGTTTGGGTCAGAGACCTGAAGCTCTGAACACCCTCTCACTATGAAACACCAAATGGTGTGATGGACATCTTATTCTGAAACTGCACATTTACTGCTGTGTAACAAACCGTTTCTCATTTTGTTTCCTATGTTTGAAAACATACATGTAAAACCTTGTTGTTAAGTCATTTGGTTATGGATCTGTGTTTGTCTGTTTACTTTAAATGATCCTGTTAAAATGTCTGCCGGTTGGAAGTGGACCTGAGTTTGTCTATAAATCACCTTTGAGATTACTAGGCAAGTCAGTTAAGAACAAATTCTTATTATCAATGACGGCCTAGGAACAGTGGGTTAACTGCCTTGTTCAGGGGCAGAACGACAGATTTTTACCTTGTCAGCTCGGGGATTCGATCCAGCAACCTTTCGGTTACGGGCCCAACCCTCTAACCACTGGGCTACCTGCCGCCCACATTACTTTTATGCGAGTGAAGTAAAGTGTCACGACTGGTCTTGACTTTTTCCACATTTTGTTATGTTATAGCCTTATTTTAAAAGGGATGAAATATTTTTTTCCCCTCATCAATCTACACACAACACCCCATGATGACAAAGTGAAAACAGGAAGAAGACTCGAGTCTGTAATCACTGCCAAAGATGCTTCAACAACGTACTGAGGAGTAAAGGGTCTGAATACTGTGTGATATTTCAGTATTTATATTTATAAATTTGCTAAAGAAATTAATAAAACTATTTGCTTTTTTATTATGGGGGTATTGTGTTTAGATTATATTTCATCCTCCTACCCGCACTGTATCTGCGAGCTGTTGGCCAGAGCACACGTGCCAAGACCAGAGTACGCACATTTGCTATTTAAGGAACTTTGAAGTTTGTGGAAATGTGAAATGTGAACGTAGGAGATCATAACACATTAGATCTTTGAAATGCAAGAGAAATGTCATAATATTACTTAGGAGTCCAGGCACAATTTAGATTTTGGCCACTACATGGCAGCAGTGTATGTACAACATTTTAGACTGATCCAATGAACCATTGCATTACTGTTCAAAATATTCTATCAAGACTGCCCAAATGTGCCTATTGATTTATTAATACATTTTCAAGTACAAAACTGTGCACTCAAACAATAGCAAGGTATTCTTTGACTGTAAATTGGACAGTGCCGTTAGATTAACAAGAATTTCAGCTTTCTGCCCATATAAGACATGTCTATGTCCTGGGAAATGTTCTTGTTACTTAACGTCATGCTAATCACATCAGCACACGTTAGCTTAACCTTCCCGAGGGCGGGACACCGATCCTCTAGACAAAACTAACTGTAGAGTTGAAAATGCAATGGAAAAACATTTAACTTTTTATTCGGTACATGAAAACATAAGTGAAAAACACACCACTGGTGGGAAAATGAAATTTGTCTCCAGTTGTATGGAAACCTAGCTAGTGTCAAACAAATAACTTGTTTGACACAAACTTGTTTGAGACCCCCCTGATCGGGTAGGTGGTCAATTCACCTACCGATCAGTGGAAATTAAAATGTTTTGTTCTGATGACAAGTTGTGAGAATAACTATCTGGTTGAAACAATGTTTGGTGAACAACATAGGAGCAACACATCTCTCTATTCTCTCAGATACCATTTATTATTTCTCTTTATATCCAAAACATTTGTCAAAGTTAGAGCTGGGATGATGAACTGAAAACTATCGACACCAACCAGACCGATCACTTATTGCAGGCATTTTGCTGATATCGTTCATTACAATAAGTAGCCTATACTAGAGAAATGTGAAGTTTGAAATTAAAGAGGTTTGCTAATATGGTTGATTGTTCATGGGACAATTGATGGCTACAACCATCAAAGTAGTAGTAGTCACAATGAAATGTAGTCAATCAATTTAGTCACTAATGTACTGTAAATGCACTTCTGTGCTTGAAATCCATCAACATGTCATCATTAGAAAAATACATTGAGTCCATTTGGGGCTTCCAAGTGGCGCAGTGGTCTAACCATCTCAGTGCTAGAGGCGTCACTACAGTCAACCTGGTTCAAATCCAGACTGTTTCACAACCAGCCGGGATTGGGAGTCCCATAGGGTGGCGCACAATTGGCCCAGGGTCATCGGGAGTTTGGCAGGTGTAGGCTGTCATTGTAAATAAGAATTTGTTCTTAACTGACTTGCCTAGTTAAATAATGGTTAAATAAATATAAATGAAAATAAATAACGTAATTTGCTATAAAAAAAAAAATATATATATATATTTGTAAAAAGTTTATAGAAAGTTAGTTACAAGATGCAAAAAGCTTTGAGATCAAATAAATAAATTCAATACATTTTTCATTTCAACCATAAATACATGAATAAATATATAACAACTTTGATCATTTTCAAGTTAAGTCAAGTATTACATTCAATAAATAAAAATAAACAGCTGGTTTAGAGAATAAGACACAGGTTTTTCCTCCAGGCCTGATCTAACACAACTCTGCCCACCATGGTGTGTTCATGCTTACTGCCAGCCTTCGCCCCTCTTCTCCATGCGGCAAAGGGTTATTTTGGTGTCGACCAGGAAGTGGCGTAGCTCCCTAAGGATGGCGTGAACGCTGCACTTCCTCTCCCATTCTGTCACTGTAGACACCTTACCCAGCACACGCTCCCTCTCACTGGCAGACAGGTCCTCTACTACCTCAGCAGCCTTCATCTGGAGAAAGAGACAATACAGTTGAAGTCGGAAGCTTACATACACCTTAGCCAAATACATTGAAACTCAGTTTTTCACAATTCCTGACATTTAATCCTAGTACAAATTCCCTGTCTTAGGTCAGTTAGGATCACCACTTCATTTTAAGAATGTGAAATGTCAGAATAATAGTAGAGAGAATGATTTATTTCAGCTTTTATTTCTTTCATCACATTCCCAGTGGCTCAGAAGTTTACATACACTCAATTAGTATTTGGTAGCATTGCCTTTAAATTGTTTAACCTGGGTCAAACATTTCAGGTAGCCTTCCACACACTTCCCACAATAAATTGGGTGAATTTTGGCCCATTCCTCCTGACAGAACTGGTGTAACTGAGTCAGGTTTGTAGGCCTCCTTGCTCGCACACGCTTTTTCAGTTCTGCCCACACATTTTCTATAGGATTGAGGTCAGGGCTTTGTGATGGCCACTCCAATACCTTGACTTTGTTGTCCTTAAGCCATTTTGTCATAACTTTGGAAATATGCTTGGGGTCATTGTCCATTTGGAAGACCCATTTGCGACCAAACTTTAACTTCCTGACTGATGTCTTGAGATGTTGCTTCAATATATCCACATAATTTTCCTTCCTCATGATGCAATCTATTTTGTGAAATGCACCAGTCCCTCCTGCAGCAAAGCACCCCCACAACATGATGCTGCCACCCCCGTGCTTCACGGATGGGATGGTGTTCTTCGGCTTGCAAGCCTCCCCCTTTTTCCTTCAAACATAACGATGGTCATTATGGCCAAACAGTTCTATTTTTGTTTCATCAGACCAGAGGACATTTCTCCAAAAAGTACGATCTTTGTCCCCATGTGCAGTTGCAAACTGTAGTCTGGCTTTTTCATGGCGATTTTAGAGCAGTGGCTTCTTCCTTGCTGAGTGGCCTTTCAGGTTATGTCGATATAGGACTCTTTTGTACCTGTTTCCTCCAGCAACTTCACAAGGTCCTTTGCTGTTGTTCTGGGATTGATTTGCACTTTTCGCATCAAAGTACGTTCATCTATAGGAGACAGAACGCGTCTCCTTCCTGAGCGGTATGATGGCTGTGTGGTCCCATGGTGTTTATACTTGCATACTATTGTTTGTACAGATGAACGTGGTACCTTCAGGTGTTTGGAAATTACTCCCAAGGATGAACCAGACTTGTGGAGGTCTACAATTTTCTTTCTGAGGTCTTGGCTGATTTCTTTAAATTTTCCCATTATGTCGAGCAAAGAGGCACTGAGTTTGAAGGTAGGCCTTGAAATACATCCACAGGTACACCTCCAATTGACTCAAATTATGTCAATTTGCCTATCAGAAGCTTCTAAAGCCATGACATCATTTTCTAGAATTGTCCAAGCTGTTTAAAGGCACAGTCAACTTAGTGTATGTAAACTTCTGACCCACTGCAGGGTTCGACATAAGCAATGGCCCGGGACCAGTAAAAAAGTATGTTGGGCCAGTGACAGTGGCTCTGTCTTCATCAGAAGTCAGCTGCCTCAGCATACGTCAGACAACAGAGTGGCGCGATGCACTTGAATGTTAGCTAACATTTCACATTTTCACCTCAGCCATTAACGTAAGTTAAAAAAATGTCAACCGAGTACGAGGCTAATGTAAGAAAGAGGGGGTTCCTAGTGTCATGGAAAACACAGTACACCTGGGTCGAGAAAGGCAATTTCGCTGATGGCATGTACTGCTTCGTTTGCCGGCCGGGGGCATTTTTCAAGGGGACCCATAACTACAGAAAACAGGCTTTAGATGCACACGATAAGAGCCGTCAACATTTGCAATGTGTGCTGGCAAAGCGGGTGGCGGACAACCCATCAGCTGGGCCACTTTATGACTGGACACAACGACACAATCCAGCAGTTAGTGAAGTTAGTCAACACCGCTTACCATATCGTGAAGAGTGAGCTCCCCTTCACCGCTTACGAGAGAACGGTCGCTCTTCTCAAGAAAAATGGAGAAGACGTTGGCTCTCAGTACCTCACTGATGTAGCATGTCGAAGGTAAGTTACTCAGCTAGCTAGCTAATATGTTACGGTAACTTTGCTAATAAATGATGGTAAACACAAAGCGTGACTGCTTGAGTGTCATGAGAGAGCAGGGATGGACAACTGGCGAGCCGTATGCGGCCCCCACCCTCTCTTTGTATGGCCCTCAGAAAACAATAGTAGAAAAAATATATTTGACCTTAAATATGTTGTTAATTTTGTATTGGAACCAAAATCTTTGCTGGAAAAAACATGAAATAACTTGGAGAGTCCCGACTTGGAGCACCCAATGTCAATAGTGAAGAGGTGGCTCAAGGAGGCAGACAGAAGGAGCTTGCAGTGAATTGATATAATGCAATCAAATTAATAAATCAGTTGTTGTTCTGGCGAATCATAATGTATCAATAAATACATTTTTATGAACGTTTTTCATTCTCTTTCTTTCAGGGCCAGTTAAAATGTACAAGGGCCCAGCACTGGAATTGTGATATAGTGAATTATAAGTGAAATAATCTGTCTGTAAACAATTTCTGGAAGAATTACTTGTCATGCACAAAATAGATGTCCTAACCGACTTGCCAAAACTATAGTTTGTTAACATGAAGTCGATGGAGTGGTTGAAAAATGAGTTTTAATGACTTCAACCTACGTGTATCTAAACTTCCGACTTCAACTGTACATTAGGTAATCTGACTGTGCTAAATCCTAGGCATCTAGGGGAACTAAAGCAAGTCTGGGGAAATCTGCCCATGGACCATAATGAAAGTCAACTTTCTAGGAAAAGGGTATTTAAAGGGGCAATCTGCAGTTGCTACATCCATTTTAGGACCTATAAATAAATTATATGTACCCATTTTTTACTCCAATGTTTGTAAAAAAAATAAATAAATGTGAGTTCATTTCATTTTGATATCCTGGATGGTCAGTTCTTGCATCCATAGCTCTGTCTATGAATTCGATAGTGATTACATTTCTCCAGCCCCATCCCTCAGCTTTTTACCGAAACAGTGGCGGTGAGAAGGTTTGTTATTGTTTCAACTGCAGATTGCACCTTTAAGTAGTATTATGAGGGTATGTAAGTAGTATTCTAACAGAATATTACTATTACATACCTTGTCTTTGACCAGCCCTACCAGGACAGTAGTCTGGTGCGTGACAGAGGGGAGCAGCATGGATTGTGGGTATTCAGCCTTAAGGTGCTGGAGAAGAACCTGGTACACCTGCAGACCATGACTGATCTGCTGCAGACATGCCTCCTATAGGAGAGGGGACAACAAACACTGTCAATGAATGAATCACTTTTTTTTTACTCCCTAGATTCTAGAAGGAAGAAACATGGAGAGAAACCAGACTCAGAATGTCAGCCAGTAAAGATGTCTGCATGTCTGCATGTTGCAACCCCAGTTATATTTATAGGATTTTTCATTTCGATCACAAAAGGAATACATTGGCTTCATGATGTGGACTGAATTCCAGACACATGTCTGAACCATTCATTCATTCAACTTAAGCTTTACCTTGTTGTAGTTTGAGGTGGAGCAGGGGGTCTTGGAGAGGTGTGTGGGGATGGAAGAGACCTGGTACTGTACGAACGATGACATCTCTTCCACGGGCTTCTGAAACTCCTCCACAAACTATACTCAGCAAAAAAAGAAACGTCCTCTCACTGTCAACTCCGTTTATTTTTCAGCAAACTTAACATGTGTAAATATTTGTATGAACATAACAAGATTCAACGACTGAGACCATAAACTGAACAAGTTCCACAGACATGTGATTAACAGAAATGGAATAATGTGTCCCTGAACAAAGGGGGGGGGGGCACTGATGGAAGGATTGTGCGTTCCTGGTGTAACTCGGGCAGTTGTTGTTGCATACTGTACCTGTGATGTATTCGGATGTACTGATCCTGTGCAGGTGTTGTTACACGTGGTCTGCCACTGCGAGGACGATCAGCTGTCCGTCATGTCTCCCTGTAGCGCTGTCTTAGGCGTCTCACAGTACAGACATTGCAATTTATTGGCCACATCTGCAGTTCTCATGCCTCCTTGCAGCATGCATAGGCACGTTCACCAGATGAGCAGGCAGGCCCGTGCACAGACCTCTGGAGAGGCAGGGGCCACACCCAAAAAAGGGCCACAGTTTCAAATATATGGTTCTGATAAAGAAATGTGTATGTTTAAAGTTAATGACCAAATTGTTCCACCCTGAAACTGTGTTTAGACCAGGTTAATAGGTTACCATCTGATGGAACCATCAGTGGGTAGTTAAGAAGGAAGGCTATTTATGACGGTTGTAAAAACTGGATTTGGTCGTAGCTCTCCCAGGAGGGGGAGTAGGCTGTTTATGCAACGTGATTAAGTGTGGGTCCAGTTAGGTATCTAATGTGTCTTTGAAGGCAGACCCTGAGAACTTACAGCCCATAAAACAGGGTGGGGGCTTTGAACGGCTTCGGACTTTCAGAACGTTCTCATGAATAAAGACTGACCATTGCAAGCTGGGGCTCTCTCTGTATTGTTTAAAACTGGGGTCTACAACCTTCGGGGTACAGATAAAGTTATAAAGAGTTCATTTAGAACATTGAGATAGAAATTCTCGTGACAGGTTCTCTACCGCAGCTGTTGCACTTTGTCTGTATCTTGCAGGCACCATCCTTTGACGGAACAGGGGGAATGCTGATCCCTGCACTTTCTGCATTTTCTGTGGCTTTATTGTACAATGCCTTGAACTCCTCTTCAGACCTCAGGTTCCCCAATGTGTCCAGCACCGCGACAACAACAGTGTAGGCAGCTGCAAGGTCAATGTCTTGCTGTTGTAGCGCATCAGAGGCCAGCGCAGTGATCTCAAACACAGGGGTAGTGATTTCAAGGCAGAGGAAGAACTCAAAGTCAATGGCTTGAAGATACATCTTTGCATCCCAGCAGCTGTTTCTGGAGGATCTTGCTCAGTGATATCAGTAAGCAGCTTCACAACAGCTTTCAGAACTTTTCATAGGGCCCTCAGTGCTTTTTCTCTGCATTCCCATCGGGTGTCTGACAGGTTCTGTAGCTCAACAATTCGCTGCTCAGGGTACAGAGACTTCTGACACTCTATAAATGCTGTGTGCCATTTTGTTGAGCTTGTACAGAACACAGAGTTTTTCAACCAGGTTGAAAAAGGTAATGAAATGCCTGCTTGACTTGGCACTCTCAACAAGTACTAGGTTCAAGCAATGTACTTGGCAATGCAAATACAGAGCTTTCTCATTGTGCTTGAGTATTCTTGACCTCAGTCCCTTGTACTGGTCACTCATGTTCTCTGCACCATCATAGCCTTGACCACACGTTTTCCATCTTCAGGCCATTCTTCTGTAGTAGAGCAATGACCACATTCTCCATGTTTTCATCTGTTGAATTATCAACATTACACACTTGAATGAAACGCTCCTTCACTTCCATTTTGTGTACGTAACGTACTACAAAAGACACCTGCTCTGTGTGGGAGACATTGGTGGTCTCATCGAGAAGTTTTGGGAATCCTCTTTCTTCATGGATCTCTCTTCTGACAAAGGTGGCCAAGGCTTTGATTATATCGTTTTGTGTCCTGTTTGACAACAGTGTCACTTGGGGTCTTTTCTTGGTGCCACGTTTCTCCTTAATACAATCTAATGAAATGTTAGGGCGCTATCATACTGTGCAAACATCTTCACCAGTTCCATGAAGTTATCTTGGTTAGAACTGGAGTCAGACTCATCTCCTCTGAATGCTTTTCCTTGTCGTGCCAAGTACAATGTTGTATCAATCAATCTGGTCAACACCTCCCTGTTTCTTTGTTCTTCTTTTTCTTTTATTGCTTTGCCATGGGTGTCTGAGACATCAAATGCTCCTCGTAAAGCTTTCTTACTGTATTGTTCCACCTCACCATGCTCATCATATGAGCCTCTGTACTCTTATATTCTTTGATTTTCTCCATCCCCTTTTTCCAATTATCAATACCAACTGATTTCCAGGCAATTCTGCTCCTGTAAGTGTCCTCATGTAGAAAAAGATGACAGCTGAAACAGTACATTGCATCCTTTTTGGGGGAATACTCTAACCATGTGTTGTTCTCAAACCACTCCTTATGGAAAGATCGTCCCTCTGTGTTTTTGGGGTATTTCAGGGATGGTTGTGTCAGGGCCTGACTGAGGCCAGGTCTCTGTCTCCCTCTTTTTGAGTTTGGCTAATCCCCAATTAGAGGCAGCTGTCTTGAGTTGTCTCTAATTGGGGATCCTATTTATGTTCTCATTGGGTTCCACCTGCCCTCATCTGTCCACTGCGTCCAGTCCTGCTCCAGCACTCGAGCAGTCCTCTGTGCGGGTGCTCAGCTCGGGGGCTCCAGTGGCGGTCCACAGTCTGGGGTCTCCAATGACGGTCCACAGCCCGGAGCCTTCCTTGGCGCCGGTGCCCAGTCCAGGCACGGCATCCAGTCCTGCTCCAAGGTCTGAGCTTCCCTCTGCGCCGGTGCCCAGTCCGGGTCCAGTCCAGCTCCATGGCCGGAGCCTTCCACTACACCGGGTTCCAGACAGGACCTGGCGTCCAGGCCAGCTCCATGGCCGGAGTCTTCCTCTGCGCCGCTGCCTAGTCCAGGCACGGCGTCCAGTCCTGCTCCGAGGTCGGGACTTTCCACTGTGCCCTGCTACAGTGCCGGAGCAGTCCGCTCCACCGGTGCCCAGTCCGGGATCGGTCGCCAGCCCAGCTGTCGGGTCAGAGTCTCCAACACCAGGGTCCAGACAGGACTTGGTGCCTCGCGGGAATACTGAGGAGTGGTCCATCACGCTGGGGTCCAGACAGGACCGGGCGTGCAATGCTGAGGCGAGGGAGGAGCTGCCATCAGAGCCTGCGTCACGCCCAACGCCGGAGCCGGAGCCCCCCTTTCCCCCCCCTTGTGTTTGGGGTTTTGTGTTTTTGGTTGGGAGGGGAATCTTGCGGTCGGGAGCCCGCGCCTTAGCGGGGGGGGGGGGGGGGGGCAGTACTGTCAGGGTTATATCCCTCTATTGGGAGTCGTATGGCCACAGTCAGAACCATACAATAGTATTCAGGGAGTCCTTTTTGAGTTTGGCTAATCCCCAATTAGAGGCAGCTGTCTTGAGTTGTCTCTAATTGGGGATCCTATTTATGTTCCCATTGTGTTCCACCTGCGTCGTGGATCCTTGTGTGTGTGTGTGTGTGTGTGTGTGTGTGCGCGCGCGCTTGTATTACTCGACACCAGTTCACGGTGCTGTCTCTGTTTGTGGGTTTGTTGTTTTGTATTTGGGTTTAATTAAACATGTTTGCACGCACCTCTCGCTCTGCACCTTGTTCCCTTACCTCGCACCGTGACAGGTTGGCATGGTCCTACACTGTTACATATCTTTATATAGTTGTCATTATCATTTAGGTTGAACGTCTGGATGTGAGATGGATCTGTAGGATACTGTAAAGTTATAAGGTTTGACATGGCCTCTCCTATCTCCATCATATTATCTTCCTCTAAAGCTGTTTTAGACATTTCTTCCCTGGACTTTTTTCCGCAGCTGCACTTGCCCCTGTAACAACTTGCTGACCACTATTGTGTTGTCCACTACTGTCAATTACTTCTCTTTCAAGTGGGTCTGTATCTTGTTCCAAATCTGAGTTATCCTTTCCTCTTCCCGTATCTTCTCTCCTGCAACTTGATTCTAGCCATGAACTAAGAGAGCTGCTACCCTTGTCTGCCTGATGTAACTCCCTCTCCTTCTTTTTCTGAATTCTCTCCTTACCATCAAAAAGAGCAGAAATATTTACTACAAATCATAAGGAGTCCCAATCGGTTCACTAAAGCACAACAGCATAGTTTGCATAACAGCCTAAAGCAGGGGAACAGAGGGCTGCACATATTTTTATTTGATGTAAAATGTTTGTCAATCTATTTGCTGGCCAGAAAAGCACAGTTATTGACACATTTATAGTTCTATAATAATTATGATGTACTTTGAATCAAGTTTGAGATGTTTAATAGAGGGTTGGAGTGCTTTTAATAACCACAAAAAACATAAATTGGGCCGGATTGAATCGCCCCGTGCCTTAGTTTGTCTACCCCTGGCCTAAAAACAAATCCTTGGCCAAACTTTTTATCCAGAAAAACATTTCAGGCACTGAACATACACCCAATTGCATCCATATAGTTTTTTATTTATGATTACATTTGCAAATATATATGCCATATTATGAACAGCAGCCAGAATCAGTATATTAGCCTGTCTTCTGTGACTGTACAAAGGATGAACAGACCTCCTGAGCTGATAAATAAATTAACTGATGGTATATTCATATCTGAATACAAATGTGTCTGCCTACCAAGAGGATGTGAGCCAGCTGAGCCTAGTAACATTACATATGTGTTAATGTAGCTACTGTAGCAATGCACTATTGCTGCTGAGCAGTACATTCCAAGCTAGCAGCACTAAAGCTTAGGGTAACTATCTAGGTAGCCAGCGATTTTTAAAATATTTATATCTATTTCAGTTGTTAGGGGATGAACTTTAGACTTTGTCAGACAGGGATAGTGAAAACAACAGCAGGAAGAATTGGTTCACGTACTCATCAGTAAACCAGTGTATGTTGTATGTTAGGTAGCTGGCTGCTCATATGCTGATAACCAATGTAATGTCACGTAGCTGCAATAGACTTACCTAGCCAAGGCGCTTATGAATTATGAGTTAACCAGCCAGCATTAAACCTAAGACGCGCGGTAAGTTTCAAGTTAGGCAAACCCATTTGAAAGGAGAGGGGTGTTCTGTTTTTCACTTGGGTGCCTATTTTTCATGTTACTACGTACTCTTTGGTTGTGTTTAGAAAAAAATATATATTCTTCAAAAAAACATCCAGACAGGAGGGCACTTTATCAACGGCAGGGCAGAGGGGCAGGGTCCGTCGCCCCTGCCTGTGCAGCTGCCTGTGAGCAGGGACCCTGAGCATCTTTCTTTTTGTGTTTTTGAGTCAGTAGAAAGGCCTCTTTAGTGTCCTAAGTTTTCATAACTGTGACCTTAATTGCCTACCGTCTGTAAGAGTTTTACAACACAAGGAGGAATAAAAGTTATAATTTATATTATTTTCAATGTTAGTATTGTTGTTTTCAATTATAACGTTTGAAGAGCCATTTTATAATACAATAAAAAGTACATCTAAAACAACTCACCTGTTGGTCTCGGAAATTGATCACCTCCTGAACGAGTAGCTTGATCATCTTCGCCCATTTCGGGGGCGCGCGCGGTTCACCGGAGAACGATTCTACCGCGAGCTCCTCTCCAAAGGTCCATCCGGACGTCGGTAGCTCAGAGGGCGCGCTGGGCACGGGACTCCCGGTAACTACCAACACCACAAGCACCGAGAGGAGTGAGAGATCTGAAAGGAAGAGAGCAAGACAGGAGTGAGAGTGAGTGATAAAATACAACCCAGTTTATTGACCTGGGAGAACGGTAGAATATTGTGACGTCAGACTTACAGTGTGTAAAAGTCATGTTCCAGTTAATTGATTGTCGGTGCTGTGTCCAGTGACTCTGAAGTTGTTAGGCTACTTGTTGTGTCTGACTGATGCTACATGCCCCAGCATTTATATTCTTACACATTGCTGGGGTTTCAACATCTCCTCCCCCTCCCCCTCTCCTGTTCTCCTTTTTTTTTAATCATCTGTCCATCATTATCAGTCAGATATATTGGCTTAGTCCCAAATGACACTCCATTCTCTACATAGTGCACTATTTTTGACCAGCACTAGGCAATATGGTGCCATTTGGGACAGAAACACAAAGATATTACTACAGGAAGTTTCTAATAGAGATATATTACTCTGCCATCATATAACCTGTAATGTTATGCATGTCAGCAGGTCTCTACTCTGCACCATGGAACACTCAAGACAGGTAATCAAGCCTAATAATCTAGAATGCAAGGTTGGGGTATTTCTCTCTCATTCATGTGTTTAAATTTAAATTCAAATTCAAATTCAAGAATTAAGTGCCATTCATTCTTGTAATATGTTTAATTTATGCAACTCAATGAGAGAAAGAAGAGAAGTGAGGATAGGAAAGAAGAGACAAGATAAAGAGAGGAGAGGTGAGGAGAGAGGAATAGAGATGTGTTTGTTGTCTTGTAATATGGGGCTGCTCCCCAGCCCCAGGCATTATTCAGAATCTAATAGGGCTCGTTTGTAATGTCATCAGGATGCAACAATCCTAGAGGTTGAGAGCATCATGGGGCAGTTTCACTTCACTAATAAAATTCACAGAAAGTGCCCTTCTGCCCTTCGAAAGGCATTAGTACAGTGTATTCAGACCCCTTTACATTTTCCACATTTTGTTACATTACAGCCTTATTGTCAATCTACATACAATACCCCATAATGACAAAGCAAAAACAGGTTTTCAGAACGTTTTGCAAATGTATATATATAAAAACATAAACCAGAAATATCACATTTACATGAGTATTCAGACCCTTTATTCAGTACTTTGTTGAAGCACCTTTGGCAGCAATTACAGCCTAGAGTCTTCTTGGGTATGACGCTACAAGCGTAGCACACCTGTATTTGGGGAGTTTCTCCCATTCTTCTCTCCAGATCTTCTTCTCTCAAGCTCTGTCAGGTTGGATGGGGAACGTCGCTGCACAGCTATTTTTAGGTCCCTCCAGAGATGTTAGATCGGTTCAAGTCCGGGCTCTGGCTGCGCCACTCAAGGACATTCAGAGACTTGTCCCGAATCCACTCCTGCTTGTCATGGCTGTGTGCTTAGTGTTGTTGTCCTGTTGGAAGGTGAATCTTCACCCCAGTCTGAGATCCTGACCACTCTGGAGCAGGTTTTCATCAAGGATCTCTGTATTTTGCTCCATTCATCTTTGCCTCAATACTGACTAGTCTCCCAGTCCCTGCCGGTGAAAGACATCCCCACAGCATGATGCTGCCATCACCATGCTAGACCATAGCTATTTACTACAGAGGTGACGCTTGGTATTCAGGCCAAAGAGTTCCATCTTGGTTTCATCAGACCAGAGAATCTTGTTTCTCATGGTCTGAGAGTCCTTTAGGTGCCTTTTGGCAAACTCCAAGCGGGCTGTCATGTGTACTGAGGAGAGGCTTCTGTCTGACCACTCTACCATAAAGGCCTGATTGGTGGAGTACTGCAGAGATGGTTGTCCTTCTGGAAGTTTCCCCCATCTCCACAGAGGAACTCTGGAGCTCTGTCACAGTGACCATCGGGTTCTTGGTCACCTCCCTGACCAAGGCCCTTCTCTCCTGATTGCTCAGTTTGGTCAGGCAGTCAGCTCTAGAAAGAGTATTGGTGGTTCCAAACTTCTTCCAATTAAGAATGTTGGAGGCCACTGTGTTCTTGGGGACCTTCAATGCTGCAGACATTTTTTGGTACACTTCCCCAGATCTGTGTCTCGGCACAATCGGGCAGCAGGTAGCCTAGTGGTCAGAGCGTTGGCCCAGTAATTGAAAGGTTGCTGGATCGAATCCCAGAGCTGACAAGGTGAAAACCTGTCGATGTGTCCTTGAGCAAAGCACTCAACCCTAATTTGCTCCAGGGGCACTGTACTACTATGGCTGTCACTGTAGGTTGGCTGTCATTGAAAATAAGAATTTGTTCTTAACTGACTTGCTTAGTTAAATAAATAAAAATGTATAGATAAATCCTGTCTCTGAGCTCTACAGCTTGGTTTTTGCTCTGACATGCAGTGTCAACTGTGGGACCTTATATAGACAGATTTGTTTGTTTCCAAATCATATCCAATCAATTGAATTTACCACAGGTGGTCTCCAATCAAGTTGTAGAAACATCTCAAGGACGGTCAATGGAAACAGAATGCACCTGAGCTCAATTTTGAGTCTCATAGCAAAGGGTCTGAATACTTATGTAAATAAGTTTGTAAATAAAATTTTTTTATATACATTTGCAAAAATGTCTAAACCTGTTTTCACTTTGTCATTATGGGGTATTGTGTGTAAAATGATTTCCTCCATTTGAGAATAAGGCTGTAACGTAACAAAATGTGGAAAAAGTGAAGGGGTCTCAATACTTTCGAATGCATTGTACATGTTTTGTGTCCCTGGTGACTACAGACACGTGTCAAGGCATATCTTTGATTGTACTTTGGCCTGCGTCTTTGGTGGTTTGCTGTGCCATTTTAGAATTCTGCTTTTGACACACACACACTGGTTGTCCTAAAGATGATGTCCTAAAGGAAATGTCCAAGCACATGGCAATTGATGGTCCGAGGTCCAGTGTCTATGATGTCAATTTAAAATATTTTTTTAAACTTTATTTGTCACATGCGCCGAATACAAGTACATACAGGTGTAGACCTTACAGTGAAATGCTTACTTACAAGCCCTTAACCAACAATGCAGTTCAAGAAAGAATAATACAAAGTAAAAAGTGGGGGTAATAGTGACTAAGCAATCAGGATATGTAATAAACAGAGTAGCAGCAGCGTATGTGAAGAGTGGGAGAGAGTGTCTGTGTGTGTGGCGTCAATATGCTTGTGTGTGTGTGTGTGTGTGTGTGTGTGTTGGAGTGTCAGTGTACAGTCGTGGCCAAAAGTTTTGAGAATGACACAAGTATTGGTCTCCACAAAGTTTGCTACCTCAGTGTTGATGATGGCAATTTGCATATACTCCAGAATGTCATGAAGAGTGATCAGATGAATTGCAATTAATTGCAAAGTCCCTCTTTGCCATGAAAATTAACTTAATCCCCAAAAAACATTTCCACTGCATTTCAGCCCTGCCACAAAAGGACCAGCTGCCATCATGTCAGTGATTGTCTCGTTAACACAGGTGAGAGTGTTGACGAGGACAAGGCTGGAGATCACTCTGTCATGCTGATTGATTCAGAATAACAGACTGGAAGCTTTAAAAGGAGGGTGGTGCTTGAAATCATTGTTTTTCTTCTGTCAACCATGGTTACCTGCAAGGAAACACTTGCTGTCATCATTGCTTTGCATAAAAAGGGCTTCACAGGCAAGGATATTGCTGCTGGTAAGATTGCACCTAAATCAACCATTTATCGGATCATCAAGAACTTCAATGAGAGAGGTTCAATTGTTGTGAAGAAGGCGTCAGGGCGCCCAAGAAAGTCCAGCAAGCACCAGGACCGTCTCCTAAAGTTGATTCAGCTGCGGGATCGGGGCACCACCAGTGCAGAGCTTGCTCAGGAATGGCAGCAGGCAGGTTTGAGTGCATCTGCACGCACAGTGAGGCGAAGACTTTTGGAGGATGGCCTGGTGTCAAGAAGGGCAGCAAAGAAGCCACTTCTCTCCAGGAAAAACATCAGGGACAGACTGATATTCTGCAAAAGGTACAGGGATTGGACTGCTGAGGACTGGGGTAGAGTCATTTTCTCTTGTTTGGGCCATCCGGAAAACACCTTGTCCGGAGAAGACAAGGTGAGCGCTACCATCAGTCCTGTGTCATGCCAACAGTAAAGCATCCTCAGACCATTCATGTGTGGGGTTGCTTCTCAGCCAAGGGAGTGGGATCACTCACAATTTTGCCTAAGAACACAGCCATGAATAAAGAATGGTACCAACACATCCTCCGAGAGCAACTTCTCCCCACCATCCAAGAACAGTTTGGTGACGACCAATGCCTTTTCCAGCATGATGGAGCACCTAGCCATAAGGCAAAAGTGATAACTAAGTGGCTCGGGGAACAAAACATCGACATTTTTGGTCCATGGCCAGGAAACTCACCAGAACTTAATCCCATTGAGAACTTGTTGTCGATCCTCAAGAGGCGGGTGGACAAACAAAAACCCACAACTTCTGACAAACTCCAAGCATTTATTATGCCTGCCATCAGTCAGGATGTGGCCCAGAAGTTAATTGACAGCATGCCAGGGCGGATTGCAGAGTTCTTGAAAAAGAAGGGTCAACGCTGCAAAATATTGACTCTCTGCATAAACTGAAAGTCATTGTCAATGAAAGCCTTTGACACTTATGGAATCCTTGTAATTATACTTCAGTGTACCATAGTAACTACTGACATAAAGATCTAAGAACACTGAAGCGGCAAACTTTGTGGAGACCAATACTTGTGTCATTCTCAAAACTTTTGGCCACGACTGTAGTATGTGTGAGTAGAGTCCAGTGAGTGACTATGCATTGATAATAGACAGCAGGTAGCAGCAGTGGAAAAACAAATGGCTTGGGGGTAGAAGATGTTAAGAAGCCTTTTGGTCCTAGACTTGGCACTCCGGTACCGCTTGCCATGCGGTAGCAGAGAGAACAGTTTATGAATTGGGTGGCTGGAGTCTGACAATTTTTTGGGCTTTCCTCTGACACCGCCTAGTATATAAGTCCTGAATGGCAGGAAGCTTGGCCCCAGTGATGTACTGGGCCATACGCACTACCCTATGTAGTGCCTTACGGTCAGATGCCGAGCAGTTGCCATAACTGGCGGTAATGCAACCGGTCAGGATGCTCTCTAATGGTGCAGTTGTAGAATGTTTTGAGGATCTGAGGACCCATGCCAAATTTTTCCAGTCTCCTGAGGGGGAAAATGTTTTGTCGTGCCCTTTTCACAACTGTCTTGGTGTGTTTGAACCATGATAGTTTGTTGGTGATGTGGACACCAAGGAACTTTAAACTCTCGACCCGCTCCACTACAGCCCTGTCGATGTTAATGGGGGCCTGCTCGGCCCAACCTTTTCCTGTAGTCCACGATCGGCTGCTTTGTCTTACTCACATTGAATTTGGACAATTGGACACCCCTGACGTCTTCTTCTCTTTCAAGATTAGACTTTTGTCAGGCTAAATGTTCCAAACATTATTTCCTGGGAATCGGCTAGGTTGCGGGTTCAAGCTTCATTCGCAAAGCAACAATTAACTTTAAGGGTCTGTCCTGGTTAGATTCCACAGTACTAGGCAGGGTTGGGGTCAATTCCATTCAAATTCCAGTCAAATCAGAAAGTAAACCAAACTGACTGGAATTTAAATGAAACTGACACAAACACAATTACTAAGACACATTTATACACACACTAATGTAACACTATTAGTTCAGGTTTGTTATGTTATGAAAGCATTCCTGTGGATAGTCTTGTTGTTATTACATTGTAGTGTTTAGTGTCTACATATGGGGCTGAGACCCTGAGTCAAAGTGAAACTCATGCCCCCCACCCGCCCTCCCTCCATCCTAGAATGCAGAGCTGAAGAATTTAGGCTCTAATTTTGCTAGAGCAAAGGATGTGTTATTGCTGAGTGTGTGTGTAACGGTAGGGTATATAAGTCATCACAAAAGTTGGTATTGTATTTATAGCTGCATATTCTGCTAAATTTAGTCAGCCTGTTGAACTTTCGTTATCTACATTCTTTCCCGTCTTCCTAAGTTCTTACGAACTCTCTATTTTCCCTTTTTTTCCCCTATTTATGTATTCTCGGAAAGCTCTGGCAGTCTGTGACGGGTTCCAATTCCACAGAACTACTAGGCTTGTGTGTGTGTGTGGGAGTCAAGAAGCCTGCGTCAGTAGGGTCCATCACTTAATGAAATCCTTTCTGACTTAGTTTTGAAATATACAGTTTCTCTTTCACAAAATGTTTCTCCCCCTCTCTGCCGCCCACTGTATTGCTCTTCCAATTCATTACTCTGTAAAAAAATAAAAGGGAAAGAAAAAAAAACTGTGCTAAGTAGTTGAACACTGACTGTGTCTGCAGAGGGGAGATGTAGGCCCTTATCCAGAAACAACCACTATGCAATTAACACTTTCCTATGCACTAGGCATTTCCCATAGTCCCTACTAGGAGTAGTTAGTGGTAGACTAGGAGTAGTTAGTGGTAGACTTGTAGTAATACACTATTAGTAGTACACTGTTTCAGCAAGTGGGGAGAGAGTGTGACTGGGTAAAAGTTAGGAGAGGAAACCCATTAGTCAGCAATTTATAATAACTAGAGTTAATCAGAGGGTGTTTCTGCAATCGTAGGAGAGATGGTGAAATTGAGGGATGCCGAGAAAGAAGGGTGTAACAGAGAGGCGAGGGATGCCACTCTAAACCATAGTGCTTGTATTCATGAAGCGACTGAGTAGTAGTGCTGATCTAGGATCAGATTTGCCTGTTAGATCACAATAAATAAAATTGCATTGACAGTGTGGACCTGATCCTAGCTGATCTTAGATCACCACTCCTATTCTGAGACTTACAGACATGACCAGGTCTGTCTGGATGCATACCACTGCTGCACTATTTGATGAGAGAAGTGTCTTCCAGTAGTGATCGCTAGAGGGCAATGATAACCATACATGACTTCAACCTCTACAATCGAGCAGGGACAACTACTGGTCAAAGAGAGAGACTGCAGCTCTGTACCCACCACAGTAGAACTGACCCCAAGACCTGTGTGTGTGTGTGTGTGTGTGTGTGTGTGTGTGTGTGTGTGTGTGTGTGTGTGTGTGTGTGTGTGTGTGTGTGTGTGTGTGTGTGTGTGTGTGTGTGTGTGTGTGTGTGTGTGTGTGTGGAGCTAGTAACACAAGCATTTGGCTGCACATGCTTTAACATCTACTAAACTGTGTATGCAAACTTTGATGTGTATGTGGAACAGTGAGTCAAATATTTATGGTTTATAGATAATGGTTTCTACCGTGTCTTCTAGAATGGGTCAACATCTCAGTCTGTTCCGTTTTTAGAATGTTCATGTGTTCTATCAGAAGCGTAAGTCTCTTCTCTTCCCCACTGCTCTCACCTGTCCACTGCTCTCTCCTCTCCACTCCTCTACTTTCCACTGTTCTATCCTCCCCACTGTTCTATCCTCCCCACTGTTCTATCCTCTCCTCTGCTCTCTCCTCTGCTCTCTCCTCTCCTCTCCTCCCCACTGCTCTATCCTCTACTCTGCTCTCTCCTCTCCTCTCCTCTCCACTGCTCTATCCTCTCCTCTGCTCTCTCCTCCCCACGGCTCTATCCTCCTCTCCTCTCCATTGCTCTATCCTCTGCTCTCACCTCTCCTCTGCTCTCTCCTCTCCACTGCTCTCACCTCACCTCTGCTCTCTCCTCTCCTCCCCACTGCTCTCTCTCCCTTTCTCTCCTCTCCACTTGTTTTTCTCCAGTGTTCAGTTGGAAGTTAATTGTATCTACGCCCCTGTAGCCACATGCACTTTTTCAATATTTAATCAAGTTTGTTTGAAGAGCTCTATGATGGAAAATAGGTTTACTATTGTTCTCGCTCTTTCTCTCACCCTTCCTCCTCTAGTCTCTCTCCCTCTTCTCCCAGTCTCCCCACGCCCTCTGTACAGTACAAACAGACCATGCCATAACACCACATACAACACCCAAACCCAAGATCTCTCTGGTCTGAGAGTCTGGGCCTAACTTACCCCTAACCTCTCTGGTCTGACCATAGCCTTACGTAGGCTGAATCTTAATTCTCGACCCTTCTCTCAAACTGTGCCTTTTTCTAGCTTTTTGCACTCCAGACTTTTGTATAGTTTTTCATACTGCCGCACTGTGTATCGTGTATCTGTGTTTTGTGTATTTCGTTCTGGCATTTTGCTCCTGCCCTGTGTTTTTCGTAGCTGCTTGACAAAGTAATTTCCCCTTGGGGATCAATAAAGTACCTGCCTGACTGCCTGCCTGCCTGCCTGCCTGCCTGTTTCACCAATTACATCAAGCCGTCTGTGTCTCCTGTCCTCACTGGTTTCCTCCCATAGCTTAATGCGCTTGTAGGAATCTCGAACGAACACTACATTGTCATTCAGTAGTGAGAAAAGGGATTCACTTGCCACAACAACCCCAGTGGTGTCAGTTAGCACAAGGTTGAAGAAATGTGAGTAACACCATATATGTACTTGGTTAGGAGACTCTCCTGTGTGCAATGCAGAGAAGCCCCTGTACTGTCCCTGCATATTAGCTGTTCCGTCTGTTGCATTTCTAACACATTGTTTGATATCTATGTCCATCTTCTCAAGGGTCTGTTTCACAAGGTCCACAAAGTACTGTGATTCACAGTCAATGACCGCAATGAGTCTCTCGTGGACAACATCAGTGACACATCGCAGAACAACTGCACACTTGTCTTTGGATGTTAAATCTTGTGTTGTGTCAATATGTATTGAGAACATCCCTGCCTTTCTCACTTCAACAGCAATTGTCTGCTGAATCAACATTCTGATGACTTCAATTACTTTATTTGCTGTTGTTTAAGTTATATGCAGCTTAGTGTCTGTGTCCTCTGTAGCTAAGCCCACATTTACCAATAACTTTAACTACATCAATCACACGTTCCATGACCTGCCTCCTATTTCTGACCTGGTCTCATTGAACTGACATTTGCTTATCACTCAGAAGGGTACGGATGTCTGCTTTGCTGGCTCTGAGGGAAAAGGCTTCTGCACTTTCTCTATGGGTCTTGCTTCTCTCATGTTCCTGTACTCTCTGATGGGCATGTTTCCAGGCCTTCATGCCCCCTTTGACAAATGCACTATCACTGGATGACGGTTTTGCGAATGCAAGACATACTGAGCAGAACAAGGAGTGAGTTACTTCATTTTATGTCAGACATTTTCTGTTTGTGCCATCTTTGGAGTGGAATACAATGGGAATGACTCTTTGAGGGGTTTGTTTTGGGTGGTACTGAAAAAATAAGTAAAAATCCTTGGACTGAGGACGGGCAAAATAATCAAATGGATTTTCAGTGCTTTCGCTGTCCCTTTCTATTTTCCTGCAGAATGAGATTAACATTGTAAATAACCTGAATTTAAACTTGTATTACTTGTGCAGTCATCGATTGTATGATTACTGATAATCTCATAAATAAAGCACATATTAATCTAAAATCATAGCCTACATGTTTAGGTTTGTGCTCTTAAATTGTACCTGCTCTGAGTCTGACTCTGAACTGACCACCATCTCCAGTTCTGCAGGAGCACCTGAAGCTCTAGAGCTGCTGCTGCTTCCTTCTCCACCTTTGCAAAGGAAAGACTCTATTATCAGACTCACTATCATTATTGTATCAGTAGGCTACATTAATACAGCTCTGGAAAAAATTAAGAGTGGTCTCTTAATTTGGAGTGGTCTCTTAATTAAGAGTGGTCTCTTAATTTGGAGTGGTCTCTTAATTTTTCCCAGAGCTGTATATTATTGTAGTAACTTGTAATGCTGGTACTGATGGCGCTAATGATCTCTGTCATTTTCTGTGCTGTGTCACACAGGCTACTGTGTTACGTTCATGGATGCATTATGGTTATGCTACTGTAGCCTGTTTCGCTATACAGTGTATGTGCACTTTCCCTAGCTTATGTGGCATGAGTCATGACCTCAATCTCTTCATTCAAAGACTCAATCATGGACACTCTTACTGACAGCTGTGGCTATGTTGCGTGATGTATTGTCATCTCTACCTTCTTGCCCTTTGTGCTGTTGTCTGTGCCCAATAATGTTTTTACCATATTTTGTGCTGCCACCATGTTTTGTTGCTACCATGTTGTCATGTTACGTTACTACCATGCTGTGTTGTCATGTGTTGCTGCCTTGCTATGTTGTTGTCTTAGGTATCTCTTTTGGTAGTGTTGTTTTGTCTCTCTTGTCGTGATGTGTGTTTGGTCCTATATTTATATTTTATTTATTTGTATTTATTTTTAATCCCAGCCCCCGTCTCGCAGGAGGTCCTTTGCTTTTCGGTAGGCCGTCATTGTAAATAAGAATTTGTTCTTAACTGACTTGCCTAGTTAAATAAAGGTTAAATAAATAAAAAATGACCAAATGCTGGCAAGTCCATAGTCTAGGTTTACTATTTTTTACTAGTTGAAACATATTGCCTTAAATGTCATATTATGATCGCTATGTTTTTACTCATTGCTATGATATAATTCCTCCACGAAGACGTAAGAAGTGCAAACTGTTTAGCCTACCGGCCGTTGTGTCACTGTTATTAGCTAGGCTACTTAGCTAGCCATGCTGGGTGTCGTTTGTGTGTGGCATGGGCCTTTCTCTTTTTTATTCTCTCCCTCTCTTCTCCACCTTTCCTTTTCTGACCATCCATTTCGCCGTGCGACTTGTCTAAAATGTTATCGGTAGAGAAGCAGGTAGACAGTTATGTGCGTCGCGAAGAGACCTGATGTCATTTTTGGCGCGGGGACACTGCGGTGAGAGAGTGAGAGTCGCCCTGATGTGGATTCTCCGTCAACTCATCCCTGCTTGCTATATTATCGCTGGTCAAGTTGACTATTCACGGCAGGCCAAAACGACCCTCAGGCCACCGGGAAATGTCCCGGAGCTCCAGACGGCCAGTCCGCCACTGCTTAGACCAATCCAATGCTTTTAAATCCATGACAGGAGTGTGCAAGTGCATGCTTTGGGAGAAGTGTGGAGAATTGGGATGCAGTATTTGTGCACTTGTTGTGTACAGTTGTCGTGAGAGCCAAACCAGCCACTACACAGAGTGCACTGGGACAATGTTGTAATAACACACATGACATCTCAGTTATACAACACACTATAATGGCCTATTGTATTGACTTTAGCCGATTCACTCAGACCCGTGTGTGTGTGTGTGTGTGTGTGTGTGTGTGTGTGTGTGTGTGTGCGCGTGTTTAACTATACTTGTGGGGACACAAGAATAGTAAACCAAGAGAAAAATTACTAACTGGAGACATTTTGTTGGTCCTCACAAGTTCAAATGCTATTTCTAGGGAGTGTATGGTTAACGTTAGAATTAGTGTTAGGGTTAGAATTAGGTTTAGGGTTAGGAGCTAGGGTTAGGTTTAGCTTTTTGGGTTAAGGTTAGGATAAGGGTTAGGGTTAGGGAAAATAGGATTTTCAATGGAACTGTATTGTATGTCCCCACAAGGTTAGCTGTACAAGATTGTGTGTGTGTGTGTGGGAGCGGCTGAGACACAGACTTGTGTTTGGAATGTAGGTCATCAGTACATTTCATAGCTCTTACACACTTACACCATGTAGCCTAATGGCCCTTTGTTTACCTATGGAAATTTGAGCCGCAGGTGAGGCGATGACGTAGCCTCCAGTCTGTCCTTTCCACCATTTTGTTTCTGAATGCCACAGAAAAGACAGCATTACTACTCTTTAATATAACATTTATACACTGGCCCTCAGTTGTCAACATTAAAAACGCAGCCTAAATGTGTTAATATTATCAAGATGTATCTAATTAGGATTAAAAAAAACGGGTATATGTTAAGTTGAACATGTATTAAATGTTTAGCGAGGTGTTAGGACTGACAGATGGAAATTATGCAATGATGTTTTTCTGCACCTGCAAGTCCCCCTACCATACACAAACACATTGATAGTACAAGGGAGGAGGAGGACATTGGGGTGGAGCAGCGTCGCTTGCTGCAGCGGATACTCTGTAGTTCGTTAACGCGCGCGGTTCGTCCGTTTCAGAACAGATGCAGGTCGGTGTGTGTGTGAATAAGAGAGGCGACAATGAGCCGTAGCTGGTGTGTCTGTGTGTGAGAAGAGCGGAGCGGGAGTAGAAGAGAGAGACTGACATGGAGGACTCGGAGCCCAGTGGAGAAGACGGTATGGTCGGCGGCTGGCGGTGGAATAACCGAAACACCGGAGCTCGAGACCAGGCTCAGCTAAGGCAGAAGATCAGAGATTTACCGGGACTGTTGAAACATGGACTGCACCTAAGGAAGAAAAGCGTGAGTATCGACAGAAAAATGTCCCTTTCGTGTGTTTTTTGTTTAATTGTTACCCCCTCTCTCTGTCACGATTCACCTGGATATACTGTTGTTTCACACACGACCTCACTGTAGCATTGTGTGCGCGCGCTCTCCATGCTCCCGCCATTCACTGGTTACATCCATAATGTGGCCATAATGTGTTTTTAGCCAAGGCAACACACACATTTCTTGAATCAGTTTAACCAGAGATGTTACTTGCCAATTCATGTAGCGTACTGTAATGTCCTCTTGAGTTCTAGGGAGCTATGATGTTATCTGACAATGACAGTGGTACTAAAGGTGTTTCTCAACTCTCCTCAAGTGTGTGTGTGTGTGTGTGTGTGTATGTTGAAGCGTGAAGGTATGGTAGCTCTGCAAAGACTTGTCCTGGAGGTGGGAAGGACACACACACACACACACACCAAACCTACACACGCACAGTAATAAAGAACTGAGTGACTGTACAAGGTGTGAGCCCAGGGTTTGTAGGAAAGGCTGTAAAGAGACTAAACAAGAGATTGGGTATGTCCTGACATGTTCAGGAATCGAATTAATAGTTGTATAACACAGACGAAAGCAATGGAGATCTTGTGATGTATGGTATAGAGGTGTTGTCAGACAATAGCTGTAGTAGAAGGATCACAGTTGTAGGGTGTCAAGTGTGTGTTTGTCCTAAAGGGATGTTTTCATGTAGTGTGTGTGGTTGATTTCATGTTTTCATTTTGACTCCCCTGTGTTACGGATCTATCAGAGCGCAACACAAGATGAGTTTGTGTGTGCCCAGTGTGTATGTTTTAGAGGTCTTCACAGGTCCACTCAAGACCCGACCCAGGACCTGAGCAGGTCCAAAATTCAAACTTTTGGGTCCTGTTTGATTGTCATCGGGTCTCGGGTTTATGTAACTACAGCTGATAGGCCCGACTGGACCCGACCAAGGCTCTGCATAGCCTATAGCATATTTATTTTATGCTAATATGTTAAACAAACTGACACGCAGGTTAAAATACCAAAACCAACTGTGAACCAACTATATTAATTTGGGGACAGGTCGAAACACACAAAAAACATTAATGGACTTTTAGCTAGCTTGTTGCTAGCTATTTTGTCCTGGAAAGTAAACATTGGGTTGTTATTTTATCTGAAATGCATATGGTCCTTTTTTTTTTTGCTGGATCTTTGTAGAATTTTGACCCACGTAGAGTCATACAAAATCGTATGTTCTCTACTCCGACAATTAATCAACAGATAAAAAGGGAAAAACCTAGTTTGTTTTTATCCTTGTTCATTTGTCTTCTTCTGTGGATTTTATATGGCACTTGGCAACCAACTTTAAGATGCATTACCAGTGTTGTGTTAAAGACCACCTAAAGCGAGACCGATTCGTGACCAAGACTGGAGAAAATCAAGTCAGTCAAGATACAGAGCGGAGGGGAGACAAGACCAAGTCGAGACCGGGAGGGGGGACAAGGGGTCCGAAACCGAGTCAAGACAGAGACCAGAAAAATGTGAGTCCAATTCAAGACCATGATTGTAATTTTGTCAAATCACCAGAATAATTAAAAGATACAAAATGTCCAGTATTTCTCTGTTTATATTTCAGAAAAACATATTGATTCTTTAGAAAAAATGCATGCTGAGGGAAAGTAGAGCCACTACTTATTATTACTAACCAAATATGAAGGCCTTTTTACGCCTTCAGAGAAGGGCTAAGGAGTTATGAAAGAATGATTATAATAATAATTCTATTATTATTTTCAACAATGTTTTGATTTTAATCACTTCCATTTTTGGTGCAAAGGAAAGGGTTAACACTGAAGAGAGATAAAGATCCCATGTGTAACTCTGTGTTGTTGTTTTTGTCGCACTGCTTTGCTTTGTCTTGGCCAGGTCGCAGTTGTAAATGAAAACTTGGTCTCAACTGGCCTACCTGGTTAAATAAAAAATCCAATCAGGATTTTGTATTCTTCTGGTCTCTGGGGAGATAAATCTAGCTAGCCATCAGAAGCTAGATACATGTAAGTAATTTAACTTAACATGTCAATAAAGTCTATTGAATTAAAGGCATCTGCCATTCAACTGTATTAAGGCAACATTTTGGAGTGACAGTGGAATCAACCAATCACATGTTGACTTAATGGGAGGGACCATTTTTAGAATGCGTATGAAAAATTTGCCCTTTGTGAAGGCCAACATGGCCAACAATGCCCTAGTGTACGTTATGGAACGTTGAGTCAAATATAACCTATTTTTAAAACCTCTCATGAAGTTGGTTTTGTAGCATAAACTGTGAATTTGATATTTTTTACTGATATTATGATTGTCTGTTTGTTTCATATCTACAAAGTAGTTAAAACGCTGTCTTTTAAACTTTAGGACACCGCTTATTTTATGTGCTAAATGTGAAATGTTTTTTGCAATGGGGAGTAATAGTTGTACATTTAGATTGGGAAATGCTTAATGGTTGTGTTTTTGTGTTCTTTTGATTGGGACATACTGGCTTATTATGTCAGTTTATGGACTGCTTATCCTTTAACATCATGCTGTGTGTGACTGCTGTCTTTCCATCGGCCCTATGCAGTGGTGTAGTGGTGCCTGGAGAAGTGGATATACTGAAATTTTGCCCAAAAGATTCCAAATGGCCCGCCCAGTGAAGGAAAGGCACCCTGTGTGAAAAGTCCTTCGTTTTTTTTAACGAGTTTTCCTCTAGATTGTTCCAATTTTCACTCTCATGCACAACAATGCTTAAACCACATCAATCTGGTTGGATGGGCCAGTCAGGGCCTGGCTCCCAAGTGGGTGGGCCTCTGTCCACCCAGGCCAATCCATGTCTACGCCCCTGATTCAAACAGTGCATGGTGACAATTGCGCATCACAAATAGCCTGTTAACCAACACTTCGGACTAAACATTTTGCATACCCATTATTGCCTTAGTTAGCATTTACTGGTAGATATCATAAGTTGAAACGTCTTTCCTACCCTAGCTGCTCCATGCCAAAACCAGTTGAGAGCTGCACGCTTTTGCTGCCTATGTGTGCAACGCGCATGTGAATATATTTCACGTGCTTTGCGATTGCCTAGGCTACTTTGTGCATGATTTCTCTATTGTACTACATAATTGATAAGTCGTACACCTCCATTACACTACTTTGATACGCATCAGTAGGGATTAAGAAGTGAGTCTAATCAATGCCCACTGGGGAAAAAAGTGGGTAAAAGTGGGTAAACCCTCCACTACACCACTGGCCCTTTTTTTTTACAAAAAGTGCACTCCTACTTAAGTGTGCTGGTATTATAGTTTCTGTCCTTTTAGAATCACCAATCTGTCACACACACTGAAGCCATATAGGTTCGCCCCTGCGCAAACATGTCTATAATAGATATAAAGGCTGTTAAGATACTGTATTAATGTTTCAAGAAAGGAGTTTATATATATATATATATATTTGGCCTGGCTAAGCGGTTTTATGCCTTGACCAGGGTTGCAAAGGGACAAAAACTTTCCGGAAATCTTCCATGGGAAGTTAAGCTCTGGAATTTGGGGAATTTTGCTTAAATGAATCCAAAATATTTCTTATAACAGTGAACCTTTTTTGTGGGATACACATAAGGCAGTTCTAGGTCTTGTGGCATATTTTGGTTAAACTATCCCCAATTTAATGGAATTGCAACCCTCTGCATGCACAATGTATTCTTCCATCACATGTGCAGTGCACTCTTCCATCACATGTGCAGTGCACTCTTCCATCACATGTACAGCTGATTCTCAAGATCTTGCACACTAATGAGATGCTATTGAGCCCACACTACTACACTGTCTGAGCCAAGGACTACATGCTTTCTGGTAAGTTTTGATTACAATACTGGGTGGTGTGAATATACACTACTCAAAAAAATAAAGGGAACACTTAAACACTTGCTCTATGTATCATGTACCGTGTATCTGTCTTTTGTGTACTTTCGTTGTGGCATTTTGCACCTGCCCTGTGTTTTTGTTGTAGCTGCTTGACAATGAAATTTCCCCCCCGGGGGAGCAATAAAGTATCTATCTATCTATCTATCTATCAAACAACACAATGTAACTCCAAGTCAATCACACTTCTGTGAAATCAAACTGTCCACTTAGGAAGCAACACTGATTGACAATACATTTCACATGCTGTTGTGCAAATGGAATAGACAACAGGTGGAAATTATAGGCAATTAGCAAGACACCCCCAATAAAGAAGTGGTTCTGCAGGTGGTGACCACAGACCACTTCTCAGTTCCTATGCTTCCTGGCTGATGTTTTGGTCACTTTTGAATGCTGGCGGTGCTTTCACTCTAGTGGTAGCATGAGAGGGAGTCTACAACCCACACAAGTGGCTCAGGTAGTGCAGCTCATCCAGGATGGCACATCAATGCGAGCTGTGGCAAGAAGGTTTGCTGTGTCTGTCAGCGTAGTGTCCAGAGCATGGAGGCGCTACCAGGTGACAGGCCAGTACATCAGGAGACGTGGAGGAGGCCGTAAGAGGGCAACAACCCAGCAGCAGGACCGCTACCTCCACCTTTGTGCAAGGAGGAGCAGGAGGAGCACTGCCAGAGCCCTGCAAAATGACCTCCAGCAGGCCACAAATGTGCATGTGTCGGTCAGAAACAGACTCCATGAGGGTGGTATGAGGGCCCGACGTCCACAGGTGGGGGTTGTGCTTACAGCCCAACACCGTGCAGGACGTTTGGCATTTGCCAGAGAACACCAAGATTGGCAAATTCGCCACTGGCGCCCTGTGCTCTTCACAGATGAAAGCAGGTTCACACTGAGCACGTGACAGACGTGACAGAGTCTGGAGACGCCGTGGAGAACGTTCTGCTTTCATTCTTAATCCCTAGGAAGTGTTCCCTTTATTTTTTTGAGCAGTGTATTTTATATGACATGCATGATTTTTTGTTAAATACTAAATAGTAGCCTACAGCAAAGTTTGTTAAAATCATTTCTAACTTGTTAACAATTTCTATTAGTTAGTTTTTGCTACCATCTGGGTTTTAGCTTGCTTGAGCCTGCTAACTGAGGAGTGTTAATTCACCTGTTTCCATACATGTTTCATTTTAAAACATTTATCTTACAAAGGAGTTGTTAAATCTAACTGCGTAACTATTTATCTGTACATGGAATTGTATTTTGTTTTTTTTACTCATTTTTTCCTAGTCTTTACAGGAAAATGCCAGGGGCACTATCTGATGGGTGGAGACATTTTATTGCCATTTTTGACTCAATGGAGGAACGTAGTAAGAGAAATGCTGATTCATGTCTTGCTCGAGCTGTGTATGCAACTGGTTCACCACTGATGCTCCCAGGAAATGTGTATTGGAAGAGATTTCTGAATGATCTTCACCCAGCATACACCACTCCAACCAGACATGCTTTATCTACTCATTTGCTGGATGCAGAGTTCAACAGAGTTCAAGTGAAGGTCAAGCAAATCATAGAGAAAGCAGACTGTATTGCAACCATCTCTGAAGGGTGGTCGAATGTTCGTGGGCAACATTCGACCACCCTTCAGAGATGGTTGCAATACAGTCATCTCCACCAGTATTCTACAAGAGCACAGACACAAGGGACAACAGACATCGGTCATCTACATTGCAGATGAGCTCAAGGCAGTCATCAATCACCTTGGTCCACAGGAGGTATTTGCACTGGTGACAAACAATGCTGCGAACATGAAGGCTGCTTGGTCTAAAGTGTAGGAGTCCTACCCTCACATCACACCCATTGGCTGTTCTGCTCATTTTTTTTATTTTTATTTAACCTTTATTTTACTAGGCAAGTCAGTTAAGAACAAATTCTTATTTACAAATTATTATCCCCAACAGTGGGTTAACTGCCTTGTTCAGGGGCAGAACGACAGATTTGTACCTTGTCAGCTTGGGGATTCAATCCGGCAACCTTTCAGTTACGGGCCCAACACTCTGACCACTAGGCTACCTGCCGCCCAATACGCTGTCCGCTCATGCATTGAATCTGCTCCTCAAGGACATCATGGCACTGAAAACAATGGATACACTCTACGAGAGCCAAGGAAATGGTTAGGTATGTGAAGGGTCATCAAGTTATACCAGCAATCTACCTCACCAAGCAAAGTCAAAAGAATAATAGCACCACATTGAAGCTGCCCAGCAATACCCGTTGGGGTGGTGTTGTCATCATGTTTGACAGTCTCCTGGAGGTGAATGGAGTCTCTCCAAGAAATGGCCATATCACAGTCTGCTGATATGGACAGCCCCATCAAGAGGATCGTCCTGGATGATGTATTTTGGGAGAGAGTAGTAAACCGCCTGAAACTCCTGAAACCTATAGCAGAAGCCATTGCACGGATTGAGGGAGACAATGCCATCCTGTCAGACTCTGCTTGCAGATGTAAGAGAAGAAATCTGCTCTGCCCTGCCCACTTCACTGTTGCTCCAAGCAGAGGAAACTGCAGTTCTGAAATACATCAAAAAGCGTGAAGACTTCTGCCTGAAGCCCATACACGCTGCATTGTACATGTCGGACCCCAAGTATGCTGGCAAGAGCATCCTGTCTGGTGCAGAGATCAACAAGGCCTTTGGTGTCATCACTACCATGTCTCGCCACCTTGGCCTGGATGAGGGCAAGGTTCTTGGCAGTCTGGCGAAGTACACTTCCAAGCAAGGGCTTTGGGATGGAGATGCAATATGGCAGTCGTGCCAACATCTCATCAACCACCTGGTGGAAGGGACTTTGTGGATCTGAGGCTCTTTCCCCTGTTGCCTCAATCATACTCCAAATACCACCAACATCAGCCGCCTCAGAGCGCAACTGGTCCTTTTTTGGGAACACAAACACCAAAGCACGCAACTGGCTGACCAATACAATGGTTGAAAAATTGGTGGCCATCCGGGCAAATTTTAGGCTTTTTGAGCCTAAGACGACGACAAACAAAGCATAATTTTACATATGTATGTTGAAAACGTTTTTGGGAGATGCGATGGATCATTGGGAATCATTCAATATTCCCTTTCTTTTGTTGTTCAGTTTCTGTCTCCATATGATATGGTAGATATATCCAATGCAAGATACATCTACATTTAAATGGTATTAATATTAATTTGCATATATTTCCGTTAATTCCCATATTCCCGTTAATTCCCACGGAAAGTTTCCACCTCTGAATATTCCCCAAAATGTGCAACCCTAGCCCTGACTAAATAGAAGCTGATAATTATACGTTTTTTACTCTGCTGGTATCGGGAAGAAATTATGAGACCCAGTCAAGACTGAGTACAAATGTATCCGACAGCGAGACAAGGCCGATACACTCAATACGTGGTCTCGAGACTACTACAACATTGCATTACCACCACCAAATGCTTTGGAGCGTGTTCTCTTCAATTTAGCCCTACCTAAATGTACATATTACCTCAATTACCTTGGCTAGCCTGTACCCCGCACATTGATTCTGTACCGGTACCCCTTGTGTGTATATATAGCCTCGTTATTGTTATTTTATTGTCATTTATTTTTCTTAACTCATATTTGTCTTAAAACTGCATTGTTGGTTAAGGGCTTGTAAGTAAGCATTTCACGGTAAGCGCATGTGACATAAAATTTAGTTAGATCTTTCAATCACCCACGTAGGTATATGCTCCTAAAAACCAATGAGGCGATGGGAGATGTCGGACTTACATTCGCTTCAACGAGCGTCTGCGTAGCCAGGCGCTAAAATAGATCCAAGTTATATTTTAGTGCCTGGCTACACAGACGTTCGTTGACGCGCGCAAGCAGTTTGGATGAAACGATTGAATAGCATCTACAGTTGAAGTAGGAAGTTTACATACACTTAGGTTGAAGTCATTAAAACTCATTTTTCAACCACTCCACAGATTTCATGTTAACAAACTATAGTTTTGGCAAGTCGGTTAGGACATCTACTTTGTGCATGACACAAGTAATTCTTCCAACAATTGTTTACAGACAGATTATTTCACTTACAATTCACTATATCATGATTCCAGTGGGTCAGAAGTTTACATACACTAAGTTGACTGTGCCTTTGAACAGCTTGGAAAATTCCAGGCTAATTTACATAATTTGAGTCAATTGGAGGTTTACCTGTGGATGCATTTCAAGGCCTACCTTCAAACTCAATTTCCAAACGCCTGAAGGTACCACGTTCATCTGTACAAACAATAGTACGGAAGTATAAACACCATGGGACCACGTAGCCGTCATACCGCTCAGGGAGGAGACGTGTTCTGTCTCCTAGAGATTAACGTATTTTGGCGCGAAAAGTGCAAATCAATCCCAGAACAACAGCAAAGGACCTTGTGAAGATGCTGGAGGAAACAGGTACAAAAGTATCTATATCCACAGTAAAACAAGTCCTATATCGACATAACCTGAAAGGCCGCTCAGCAAGGAAGAAGCCACTGCTCCAAAACCGCCATAAAAAAGGCAGACTACGATTTGCAACTGCATATGGGGACAAAGATCGTACTTGTTGGAGAAATGTCCTCTGGTCTGATGAAAATAAAATAGAACTGTTTGGCCATAATGTCCGTCGGTATGTTTGGAGGAAAAAGGTGGAGGCTTGCAAGCCGAAGAACACCATCACAACCTTGAAGCAAGGGTTGGCAGCATCATATTATGGGGGTGCTTTGCTACAGGAGGGACTGGTGCACTTCACAAAATAGATGGCATCATGAGGAAGGAAAATTATGTGGATATATTGAAGCAACATTTCAAGACATCAGTCAGGAAGTTAAAGCTTGGTCGCAAATGGGTCTTCCAAATGGACAATGATACCAAGCATACTTCCAAAGTTGTGGCAAAATGGCTTAAGGAAAACAAAGTCAAGATATTGGACTGGCAATCACAAAGCCGTGACCTCAATCCTATTGAAAATGTGTGGTCAGAACTGAAAAAGCTTGTGCGAGCACCCACTGGGAATATAATGAAAGAAATAAAAGCTGAAATAAATGATTCTCTCTACTATTATTCTGACATTTCACATTCTTAAAATAAAGTGGTGATCCTAACTGACCTAAGACAGGGAATTTTTACTAGGATTAAATGTCAGGAATTGTGAAAAACTGAGTTTAAATGTATTTGGCTAAGGTGTATGTAAACTTCCGACTTCTTCAACTGTATATATACACACACACACACATACTGTATACACACTCGCTTCGAAGTCCTCACGTAGATAAACACGTTGGCATGTGCTGTCTCTCTCCCTTTCTATCTAATCTCTCTTCCGTTCTTTCTCTTCCTTTCTCTCTCCCTGCATATTTCTCTCTTGCTCTCTCTCCTTGTTCACCTCTCTCCCGTTCTTTCTGTCAGTAGTGGCCTCAGGCTCTGTGACAGCTCCGCTTTCTATCCTGTCCAGGAGGAGATTAGGTGTTTTTGTGTGTGAGGGAATAGGCACTAGTGATGGGTATTGATATATCGGTTTGAATTAAAACATTGCAACTGTGTGGACTTCACTTAGACAGCTTTGTGAAGTTCTGACAACTGCTTGCTAATTGCCATTTGGCCTAACACAAAGGGGAGCCAGTTGATGGCCCATCAGAAGGCCTGTGCTAAATTGCGAGTCTGTGAGAGGATTTTCTGCTTGCAGGAACAGTCACGTATGCTATTTTACATAATAGTGTAGGTTAACAGCAAGGATAAACCCATATTACAATATGCCTGGCTCATATCTATTTCAAACAATATCGATACATCAAATTATCAGTATTGGTGCCCAACACTACTAGGTACCAGAAGACTGTATTTTCTCTTTGTCTGTCAAGAGAGAGAAACAGAGGGACAGAGAGAGATGTAGCCAGATTATAGATCTGTAGATAGTCTGTGGGCTGCATATCGTGCTCTACTTCTCTCTTAACCCAACCACTGTCTGGAAACGTGTGGTTTAATACTGTGTGTTCTGATTGTGTGTTTGATTTTGTCTCGACAGCAGTCACCGGACACCATCCCCACACCCAGCACCATCCCTACTGTTCACAAGGTACACACATACACTCACACAAGCACATTATCACACACAGAGACACACACATGCATAGGTTATGTCACGGCAGCAAATGTTTGTTTGTGTTTCACCAAACAGAGGTGGCATGACTTCATAGTGAAATACATATTGGTAAAATACATCGTTTATGTAAAATACTTTGTTTTGGTGCTCTTTTCTTGATTCAGTTTGATTAGTATGATGAAACCACTGGAATAGTCCCAAGAGTGCAAAATCCCCTCGCCTTTACACCTCAAATATTTCGATGTAGGCTATTTGGAAGTAGGCTATTTGACATGATGACTAACCTGGTTCAGTTTATCAACCAGCTAATTATTAGAATCAGGTGTGCTAGATTAGGGTTGGAGTGAACCTACTGGATGGTTGCCCTCTAGGAACAGGGTTGGAGAGCCCTGATATAGATAGTACTTGACCCAAGTTAACATGGTGACATCATTGTTTCACCTGTTTCACCCACATGTTGTGTTTTAATATCAATAGTTACACTGACATCACACTGACATCACAGAGTTCTCTTAGTGTCAACACGCACACACGCACACACAGACAAACACATCTGTGAAAACATATATTTATTATTTGACTCTCGTGTGTGTGTGTGTGTGTGTCAGTCATGCTCCCAGAGTTTCCCGTGTGCAGGGCGTGCGGTGAGGAATGCGTTCCTTTCTCATGGTCCGTACCCTGCTAAAGACAAGATTCACCTCGCCAGGATCATAAGGTAACTTTGTGTGAATCTTTGAATGTGTGTGATAGACAGAGAGAGAAATGGAGAGAGTGTGTGTGTGTGCGTGTCTGCGTACCAGTGTGTGTGTTTTTGTTGCTGTTGAATTATGTCTAGTTCTAAAACTGATTGTCTGTCCTTCGTTGTAGCCTTGTGCAGGTGCTGGGTGTCACCATGGCAACACTAAACTTGAGTCCTTGAGTTCGCTCTACAGTTGCCAGAAGAAGTGTTGACAATGTGAAATTATGCCAGCAGCATTACTACCCTGCATCCCACTGCTGGCTTGCCTCTGAAGCTAAGCAGTGTTGGCCCTGGTCGGTCCCTGGATGGGAGACCAGATTCTGCTGGAAGTGGTGTTGGAGGGCCAGTACGAGGAACTCTTTCCTCTGGTCAAAAATAAATAAATACATTTTTTTTTAATATATATATATCCCAAAGCCCCAGGGAGACGTTACCCTATGTAGGGTGCTATCTTTTGGATGGGATGCTAAACGGGTCTGTGGTCACTAAAAATCCCATGGCACTTATCCCTCAGCTTCCAATTGGCTCATTCATCCCCCTCTTCGCCCCTGTATCTATTCCCCAGGTCATTGCTGTAAATGAGAATGTGTTCTCAGTAAACTTACCTGGTAAAATAAGGGTTAGAAAAAAACGAAAATATCTGAGCCGGTACGGTTTGGATTGGCATGGTAGTGTGAAAAGGATAGAGCTTTATTTTAAACTGAAGTTGCCATAGTGTTCAGCAGGGCACTCAGCACTGGATGCTGTATGTCACTAACTGTCATCTGAGGACACATCGATGTGTGTGTGCGCGTGTGTATTGATACTTTGTGTGTCAGGTTTTCCGTTATGAAAATGTGGTGCCGGACATTTTACCAGCAGCATTTTAATTTACCAGACATTTAGGTAGGTAGGCAGGTAGGCAGGCAGGCAGGTAGGCAGGCAGGCAGGCAGGCAGGTATGTAGGTACTTTATTGATCCCCTTGGGGAAATTACTTCATCAAGCAGTTTTCGAAAAAACACAGGGCAGGTGCAAAATGCCAGAACGAAATACACAAAAGACAGATACATGATACATAGTGCGGCAGTATGAAAAAGTATAAAAATACACGAAGTCTGAAGTGCAAAAAGCCATAGAAACGCATTGCATAGTATGAGTGAATGACTGAATATACATTGTTATAGTGTTAGGTGAAAAAAGGATACAATTATTGCACGTTGATATAAATAAAAAAATATTTGCTTGGTTAATTATACAGGTCGATGGCAGAGAAAGATACTTAAATAGCTAAATGCACGTATGATATAAGTGATGGTAATAATAGTTTACTTAATATACAGTCTGGTTAAATGTATAGGTAAATTAATATTTGCATGGTTAAAATAACTGTACAGGTAAATGACAGGAAGAGATTCTTAAATAGCTAAATGTGCGTATGATATAATTTAGGGTTATAATACTAATTCCCTTAAAATACAATCCTTAGAACAGGGTTAATTACAGATAAATGCATGTATTGTACATTTGATATACTAAATGCAATGGAGAAAAAAAAGACAGGATACTGACAGGATACTAGTATAGTCCTGAGTGTATGACTATGCAAGTTCAGTCCAAGAATTACTTACAATATGGCACGTGATATGATATAACAACTGTACATGAATATGTACATACAGTCCTGAATGAATGAGTGCTGAATGAATAAGTCCTGAGTGAATGAGTGATTACAGACCAGAGAGTTACTCACGGATGGATGCCTAATTGTTAAACTAGGTCCTAACACCCCAACAGTTCCAGGTCTATGTTACGGCACCCCGTTGAGGCATTAAATAGTCTAATAGCCGCCGGCAGGAAGGACCTCCTGTAGTGCTCTCTGGCACACCGTGGTGGGATCAGTCTGTGACTGAAGGTGCTCACCTGCGTTATAACCATGGCATGCAGAGGTTTGGTGACGTTGTCCATGATGGCCTGCAGTTTGGCCAGGATCCTTCTCTCCACCACCTCCTATAGAGTATCAAGGTTAATCCCCAGAACAGAGCTAGCCTTCCTGATCAGTTTATTTACCCGAGAAGAATCACCAGCCTTTTGTTGGCGCCCCAGCACACCACTGCAAATAGATGGCACTGGCCACCACAGACTGGTAGAAGGTATGTAGTAGTTTACTGCACACGTTGAAGGACCTGAGCCTCCTCAGAAAGTAGAGTCGGCTCTGGCCCTTTTTGTACAGAGCCCCGGTGTTACCAGCCCATTCCAGCCTGTTGTCCATATGGACTCCCAGGAACTTGTATTACCCAACCATTTCCACATCCATCCCCTGTATAGGGACTGCAGTCGGTTGGGCCTTGGTTTTCCTGAAGTCCACCACCACCTCCTTTGTTTTGCTGATGTTGAGCTGAAGGTGGTCCTGCTCACACCACACCACAAAGTCATTGATTGTGCTCCTGTACTCCTCCTGCCCACCCCTGATGTACCCTACAATTGCGGAGTGACCCGAGAACCTCTGTAGGTGGCATGTTTCAGAGTTATATCTGAATTCCGAGGTGTAGAGGGTGAACAGGAAGGGGGGCAGGACCGTTCCCTGGGGGGCCCCTGTGTTGCTCACTGCCCGTTCTGAGACACAGTTCTGTAGCCACACAAATTGTGGCCTACCGGTCAGGTAGTCCGTAACCCAGGAGACTAAGGTTGCTTCCACTTTCATCCTCCTCATCTTCTCACCCAGTAGCAGGGGCTGAATGGTGTTGAAGGCACTGGAGAAGTCAAAAAACATAACCCTCACAGTGCAACCTGCGTTGTCCAGGTGAGAGTAGGCCCTCTGTAGAAGGTAGATGATTGCATCATCCACCCTGATGTTGCGCTGGTATGTGAACAGCAGGGGGTCCAGTGATGTACACATCAGGGGTCTGAGGTGAGCGAGGACTAACCTTTCCAGGGTCTTCATGATGTGGGATGTTAGCGCTACAGGTCTGAACAGGACAGTGCGTTGTGCCTTCTTGGGCACTGGGACCAGGCAGGATGTTTTCCATAGCACAGGGACCCTTTCCAGGCTCAGGCTAAGGTTGAAGGGTCGCTGGAGTATTCCACACAGTTGGTCAGCACAGACCCTAAGCACCCTTGGGCTGATGCCATCAGGGCCCGCCGCTTTCCACTGATGTACTCTCTCCAGCTCTCTCTTCACTTGGTTAGTGGTGAAAGCCAGCCCAGGTGGGGAGGTGGGGGGAAGGGGGGTGTTGCAGTACAGTCCAGAGGGAGCGGGGAGAGTGTCGCTGATTGTCTTAACGGAAGTGTCGTGTGCAAAGGGGGGGGTGGGACAGCCGTGAGGGTGTGTGGCCTGGAGAGCTGGAGGGGAGGTGGACAGAGCTAATATCGTACCTGTTAAAAAATTGGTTCAGCTCATTGGCTCTGTCCTGGGTCCCCTCCGTCTGCCCACAGTTTGACTTTTTGAAGCCAGTGATATTCATCATACCCTTCCACACCTCTCTAACCTGGCTCTGCCTCAGCTTGTCTTCCATCTTCTTCTTATACCCTCTCTTCCCCTCAGCAATCCACAAATTCAGCTCCCTCTGGAAGCATTTACATTTGTCCTTGTCCCCCTCCTTGAAGGCCCTCTTTTTCTCATTCAGCATGGCCTTCAGGTCGCTGGTGACCCAGGGTTTATTATTTGGAAAACGGCGTACCTTCCTGGTGGGTAAGGTATTGTCCACACAAAAATTGATATAGTCTGTTATGCAGTCTAAGTCCATCAATGTCCTCCCCATGAGCCTCACAGAGCACATCTCAGTGTGTTGTCTCAAAGCAGTCCTGTAGGGCCTCATTCACCTCCGGGGACCATCTCTTAATGGTCCTAGTGGTCGCTGGCTGCTGTTGGACCATAGGCCTGTAGAGTGGGGTGAGGTGAACAAGGTTGTGATCCGATCTGCCTAGGGGAGGGAGTGCCGATAGTGACTTTCCCTGTGGGGATGTTATCATTCAGCCATGTCTTGGTAAAAAACACTAGACTAACTATCTTGTTATGCAGCGAACTCACATTGCCCATAATGATAGACTGTATAGCCGGCTTGGGTTTCCTAAGCTTTGCTTTACACTTCAATCCCACCCTTCGTCCACGCCGTCGCCTTTACAACTCTAATAACTAATTGAGGTGCTGCTAAACGTAAGAAAAAGTGCCTCAGTGATAAAAAAAGGACCTCTAAAACCTTCTTAAAACAGTAGCACTCCATAATCCTGAACTATATATTTCAACTGTTAAAAATAAAAACTCACGAAAAACATACTTAAACAGCAATTAACGCACAAACATGGGGGCTGCTTAACAGGCGACCACACAGGGCGGCGCCAATACAGTGATGAGAAATGTACTGGACCCATATGCATTGGGTGTATAACCTGATTAAGGCGTTCACCCACTGTGCTCTGAATAACAGAAATCACATTTAGATGAATATGTAATTAATCTTAACAGAGCATGCAAGTCGAGGATGCAATGACGTCACTACCACGCACTTTGAAGATGTTACAATAACTGTCCACATTTACTTTTCCTCAGCCAACAAGACGAGTAACGAGCAGCTAAATCACTAGGTGGAGCGTGAGTTTCAAGTTTGGGGAAGGACATTTTCACCATAGAAATTCACCTTTATAATAAAGCATTCCATGAATCACATTTGCAGATTTATGTAAGATAGCCTACTATTCATAATGTGATGAGTAGATTGGATAGTCACAATTTAGGCTAATAATATACAGTAACTCAATCACTGTTCGCAAAAAAGACTGTTCAATGTATGGCGTATAAATCGAATTCAAATTTTATATTAGTCACATGCGCCGAATACAACAAGTGTAGACTTTACAGTGAAATGCTTACTTCCCAACAGTGCAGAGTTAAAAAGTAAGACAAATATTTGCTAAATAAAAAAAGTAAATAGTAACTATAGATACAATAACGAGGCTATATACAATGAGTACCAATACCAAGTTAATGTGCAGGGGTACGTAGTAGTTGATTTAATACAGGATGTACATGTGGGTAGGGATAAAAGTGACTAGGCAATCAGCATATACACTATATATACAAAATTATGTAGATACCCCGTCAAATTACTGGATTTGTCTATTTCAGCCACACCCGTTGCTGACAGGTGTATAAAAGTGAGCACACAGCCATGCAATCTACATAGACAATCATTGGCGGTAGAATGGCCTTACTGAGAGCTCAGTGATTTTCAACATGGCACCGTCATAGGATGCCACCTTTCCAACAAGTCAGTTCGTCAGATTTCTGCCCTGCTAGAGCTTCCCTGGTCAACTGTAAGTGCTGTGATTGTGAAGTGAAAATGTCTAGGAACAACAATGTCTCAGCCGCGAAGTGGCTCACAGGATGGGACCGCAGAGTGCTGAAGCGCGTAGCGTGAAAAAAAAATAGTCTGTCCTCAGTTGCGACACTCACTACCGAGTTCCAAACTGCTTCTGGAAGCAACGTCGGCACAAAAACTGTTCGTTGGGAACTTAATGAAATGGGTTTCCATGGCAGAGCAGCCGCACACAAGCCTAAGATCACCATGCTCAATGCCAAGCGTTGTGTGGAGTGGTGTAAAGCCGCCGCCTTTAGACTATCTGGCAGTCCGAATGACGAATCTGGGTTTGGCGGATGCCAGGAGAACACTACCTGCCCGAATGCATAGTGCCAACTGTAAAGTTCGGTGGAGGTGGAATAATGGTCTGGGGCTGTTTTTCATTGTTCTGGCTAGGCTACAGCATACAATGACATTCTAGACAATTCTGTGCTTCCAACTTTGTGGCAACATTTTGGGGAAGGCCCTTTTCCTGTTTCAGCATGACAATGCCCTGTGCACAAAGCGAGGTCCATACAGAAATGGCTTGTCGAGATCGGTGTGGAAGAACTTGACTGGCCTGCACAGAGCCTTGACCTTAATCCCATCGAACACTTTTGGGATGAATTGGAATGCCGACTGCAAGTCAGGTCTAATCGCTCAACATCAGTGCCCGACCTCACTAATGCTCTTGTGGCTGAATGGAAGCAAGTCCCCGCGGCAATGTTCCAACATCTAGTGGAAAGCCTTCCCAGAAGAGTGGAGGCTGTTATAGCAACAAAAGGTGGACCAACTGTTCAGGTGCCTTTTGGTCACAGTGCTCCTGTACCGCTTGCCGTGCGGTAGCAGAGAGAACAGTCTATGACTTGGATGGCTGGAGTCTTCCTCTGATACCGCCTGGTAGGGCTGGACGATATGACGATATATATTGTGTGACGATATAAAAACGTCCATCGTTTCATATTATGCTCTGTCGTTTATTCCGTTGTGTCGCAAATCACACTCTTTACGGCAATATTTTTTGTCAATTGGACGACTCTTTGCGTTCTTCCACACATGCCGTGCCGTGTGGAAGGAAATTTGCAACAAACAAACAAACCCCCAACTCAGACGTTGCAAGAGGCTTTTGCCCGCGGCACACCATATTTTCTTTGCAACTATAGTTGAAAAGTGTTTTCGATTTACCTTTTTATATAGCATTGTTGCCAAATATCTATTTTTTTTGCGGCACTTTGGTTGTTGTCGTATAATGCTTTAATTCAAACTTGAAGGAGTGTTTTGTTTACTTCTTATATTTTATATATTTATTTGTGAGCCTTATTTTGCTGCTATAGTTTAAACTTGAACGTTTTCCATGTTTACATTTGGTATTTTATATACCAATATTTGTCAGGCCTGTAATCATTTGTTTGCTGCTACAATTCAAACAGTTCTACTGTTAGAGTATTTGGTTTTGATATTTTTGACCATGTTCACATTTTAGACCTATATTTATTTTGTTTGCAACTTTAGTTGAAGTGTTTTCTATTTACCTTTTTAGATTTTATACATTCATATTTTATATTTTGTTACATGCTTAATTGAAAATTTGCACAAAGGTTCTAAATAAAAGGAGAAATAATCAAATATGTGTAAGTACCTTTTATTTGTTGAGTATAATAAAAAATGTTATAAGAAATAGGCCTTTACATGTGGTCATTTTATATAAACTATTTATTCATTGAATTTACAGATAATGTGCTATATCGTGATATGTATTGTTATCAGGATATGAAATTACCTTTATCGGATATGAGATTTTGGTCATATCACCCAGCGCTACCACCTAGTATAGTGTAGAGGCCTGGGCTATAGGCTATATCAGATACATTTATTCTTTATTTGCATGGGAAAAACACATTTCATGCAATTCTACTACACTTTGTATGACTGGAGACATTCGCAGAATCTATTTTAATACAACAAATTACAGGGTAGTCTACTCTGCTGACACTGACAAACAGATCAATAAAAACTACGTTGTCCATATAATAGGCCTATGAGGAGGGGAGACACAAATATACTCAGCAAAAAAAGAATAAAAAAAAAAGTCCCTTTTTCAGGACCCTGTCTTTCAAAGATAATTCTTGAAAATGCAAATAACTCCACAGATCTTCATTGTAAAGGGGTTAAACACTGTTTCCCATGCACATCTGGAACAGCTTACAGACGGTAGGCAATTAAGGTCACAGTAATGAAAACTTAGGACACTAAAGAGGCCTTTCTACTGACTCTAAAAAACACCAAAAGAAAGATGCCCAGGGTCCCTGCTCGTCTGCGTGAACATGCCTTAGGCATGCTGCAAGGAGGCATGAGGACTGCAGATGTGACCAGGGCAATAAATTGCAATGTCCGTATTGTGAGACGCCTAAGACAGCGCTACAGTGAGACATGACGGACAGCTGATCGTCCTCGCAGTGGCAGACCACGTGTAACAACACCTGCACAGGATCGGTACATCCGAACATCACATCTGCAGGACAGGTACAGGATGGCAACAACAACGGTCCGAGTTACACAAGGAGCGCACAATCCTTCCATCAGTGCTCACAGCAAGAACTGGCAAATCTGGTGCAGTCCATAAGGAGGAGATGCACTGCGGTACTTAATGCAGCTGCTGGCCAAACCAGATACTGACTGTTACTTTTGATTTTGACCCCCCCTTTGTTCAGGGACACATTCAATTTCTGTTAGTCACATGTCTGTGGAACTTGTTCAGTTTATGTCTCAGTTGTTGAATCTTGTTATGTTCATACAAATATTTACACGTTAAGTTTGCTGAAAAATATACAGAGTTGACAGTGAGAGGACGTTTCTTTTTTTGCTGAGTATATAATATAACGTCCATCTAAACTGGAGGAGGAAATGATTGTCCAAAAACAAACTTTTAAGTGGCACTGACACTGAATATACACACGCGCCTCAAAATTATGCAAATTTACCCATAGACCGATAAGCATGACCGGTCAAATGTATTTACATCAACTGGTATTTACTTCAATGAATAGGCAAAAAAAACATTATTTCACAGTGGGATTTTTTTTCTTCTCAAATCAAATTTTATTAGTCACATACACGTGTTTAGCAGATGTTATTGCGGGTGTAGCAAAATGCTTGTGTTTCTAGCTCCGACAGTGCTGTAATATCTAACAAGTAATATCTAACAATTTCACAATATTTACCCAATACATACAAATCTAAGTACAGGAATGGCATTAATAATATATAAATATTGAGGTTTTTATTTTCCAAGCCTTCTTCACAACGCTGTCTGTGTGGGTGGACCATTTCAGTTTGTCAGTAATTTTTTTCCACCTTCTCCACTGTGGTCCCGTCGATGTGGAAAGGGGTTGCTCCCTCTACTATTTCCTGAAATCCACGATAATCTCCTTTGTTTTGTTGACGTTGAGTGAGAGGTTATTCTCCTGGCACCACACTCCCAGAGCCCTCATCTCCTCCCTGTAGGCTGTCTCATTGTTGTTGGTAATCAAGCCTAATAATGTTGTGTCATCTGCAAACTTGATGATTGAGTTGGAGGCGTGCTTGGCCACGCAGTCATTCGGTGAACAGGGACTACAGGAGTGGGCTGAGCACCCAACCTTGTGGGGCCCCCGTGTTGAGGATCAGCGAAGTGGAGGTGTTGTTTCCTACCTTCACCACTTGGGGGCGACCCGTCAGGAAGTCCAGGACCCAGTTGCACAGGGTGGTGTTCAGACCCAGGGCCTCAAGCTTAATGATGAGCTTGGAGGGTACTATGGTGTTGAATGCTGAGTTATAGACAATGAACAGCATTCTTACATAGTTATTCCTCTTGTCCAGATGGGATAGGGCAGTGTGCAGTGTGATGGCGATTGCATTGTCTGTGGATCTATTGGGGCGGTAAGCAAATTGGGCCTAGGGTGACATATATGGTAGAGGTGATATGATCCTTGACTAGTCTCTCAAAGCACTTCATGATGACAGAAGTGAGTGCTACGGTGCGATAGTCATTTAGTTCAGTTACCTTTGCTTTCTTAGGTACAGGGACAATGGTGGCCATCTTGAAGCATGTGGGGACAGCAGACTGGGATAGGGAGAGATTGAATATATCTGTAAGCACAACAGCCAGCTGGTCTGTGCATGCTCTGAGGACGCGGCTAGAGATATCATCTGGGACGGCAGCCTTGCAAGGGTTAACACGCTTAAATGTCTTACTCACTTCGACCACGGAGAAGGAGAGCCCATTGTCTTTATACTGATGTTTTGCCTGTTTGATTGCCTTGTGGATTGTCCGATGCCAATTTTATTTTTCGACTTTTAAAACATTTGAATGGCCAAAAGCTGGCTATTACCGACTAACAGAAACCCTGGTGTGTGTGTGTGTGTGTATTAACTCTGTGTGTGTGTGTGTATTAACGCTGTGTGTGTGTGTGTGTGTCCAGGCGTAGCTACGTGGGTGTAGAGCTGGTCCAGTGGCTGTGTGAGCAGTGTGTGTACGTGCGCTGTCGGAGCATGGCCGTGCATGTCTGGCAGGTTCTACTGGAGCTGGGCATCCTACTGTCTGGTGAGTATACATACACACACGCACTCTTCTTACCCTGGCATTTCATCTGAGTCTATCTGTGTGTGTGTGTTTCAGTGGACCAGCGCGTTGTGTTCGGGGACTCTAACTCCTACTTCCAGTTCAGCTTTGAGGAGTGTGATTCTGCAGCCTGCGAGTTCTGCGGCCTGGAGAAGGAGGCGTGGCCAGAGGCCGTTAGGCTCCTCCTACAGCTCGTCCCATACGTCCAGTTCAGAACTGGGTAATTGTGTGTGAACGTGTGTGTGAACGTGACCCAGTGTTGCCTGTGTGTTCCACGACCATCGCCATGTGTGTTATAAGAGATGCACACACACACACACCAGAACATAAGCGAAAGCAGTGTTCCAACTCTGACAAGATGAATCTCTAATCTCGCTACATATTGTTAATCCCTTGGTCACACACACAGAGACTGTAGACTCTCTCTCACACGCTCTCTCTAATAGCAGGGGCTGGGTCTGTGTTGGGGGGGGGGTGTTCCGGGTGTCACACAGAATTCTCGTTCCCTCCGATAGAATTCCAACTCGTCTGTGTGGCATTCCAACTGAGCCTGCTACTGAACTCAATCTGTCACTCAGAGAGAGGGAGAGAATGGGAGAGAGGAGAGAGAGAGAGGGGGGAGGAGAGAGAACTGGAGAGAGAGGGGAAAAAAACAGAGGGATGATGATAACTTCCGACAAGAGAGAAGAGGGAGTGATAATCTCTAACCCCCCCTCCTCTCCTCTCCTCCCCTTGCCTTGTCCTCTTCTGTGTAGTCAGGAGGTAGAGCTGGAGGGAAGGAGGGAAAGGGAGAGTGTGATGCCATCAGTATCTGTCGTGCTACTGCATCCATCATGGTTTATCAGATCACACCCTCTTGCCACACGTGCGCGCACACACACACACCGTCTTCCTCCTCCGCAACTGAAGCCACAGAAATTGAAATGATATGCAAATGAGTCTGGGAAGAGTGGAAAGGTGTGTGGGTGAGAGAGAGAGAGAGGGACTGTAGTATCCAAAATGTGTCTTCTAAAAGACCACATTACATCAGAGGCCTGAGGGCACTTTGTTCTGCTGCTAAAGAGATTAGTTTACCCTAAAACACTGTCCTGTTGACACACACACATGTTGCACGCGCACACACACACAAAACATGTACACACACACAGAAAAAACATGTACAGACACACACATGGAAGGAGGAAAAGAGAGAAGAGAGAGAACAAGGTCCTGTTTCCTGTTTAGAGGCGGCAGTAGAGGCGGCAGTAGAGGTACCAACAGAGAGACCAGTAGAGCAGGGCTATTAAACTACAGTGCCTTTAGAAAGTATTCATACCCCTTGACAAATGTTGTTGTGTTACAGCCTGAATTAAAAATGTATTAAATCTCACCCATTTACACACAATACCCCATAATGAAAAAGTGGAAACAAGTTTTAAGAAATGTTTGAAAATGAATTACAGAAATATCTCATTTACTTACAGTACCAGTCAGAAGTTTAGACACACATACTCATTCAAGGGTTTTTCTTTATTTTTACTATTTTCTACATAGTAACCAAAAGTGTTAAACATCAAAATGTATTTAATATTTTAGATTCTTCAAAGTAGCCACCCTTTGCCTTGATGACAGCTTTGCACAGTCTTGGCATTCTTCTTTCCAATAGTCTTGAATCAGTTCCCACATATGCTGAACACTTGTTGGCTGCTTTTCCTTCACTCTGCAGTCCAACTCATCCCAAACCATCTGAATTGGGTTGAGGTCGGGTGATTATGGAGGCCAGGTCATCTGATGCAGCACTCCATCACTATCCTTGGTCAAATAGCCCTTACACAGTCTGGAGGTGTGTTGGGTCATTGTCCTGTTGAAAAACAAATTATAGTCCCACTAAGCGCAAACCAGATGGGATGGTGTATCGCTGCAGAATGCTGTGGTAGCCATGCTGGTTAAGTGTGCCTTGAATTCTAAATAAATCACAGACAGTGTCACCAGCAAAGCACCATCACACCTCTTCCGCCATGCTTCACGGTGGGAACCACACATGCAGAGATTATCCTACTCTGCGTCTCATAGAGACACGGCGGTTGGAACCAAAAATCTCAAATTTGGACTCATCAGACCAGATTTCCACCGGTCTAATGTCCATTGCTTGTCTCTTCTTCTTATTGGTGTCCTTTAGTAGTGGTTTTGTTTGCAGACCATGAAGGCCTGATTCACACAGTCCCCTCTGAACAGTTGATGTTGAGATGTGTCTTTTACTTGAACTCTGTGAAGCATTTATTTTGGTTGCAATCTGAGGTGCAGTTTACTCTAATGAACTTATCCCCTGCAGCAGAGGTAACACTGGGTCTTCCTTTCCTGTGGCGGTCCTCATGAGAGCCAGTTTCATCATAGAGCTTGATTTGTTTTTGTGACTGCACATGACATTTTCCGGATTGACTGACCTTCATGTCTTAAAGTAATGATGGACTGTGGTTTCCCTTTGCTTATTTGAGCTGTTCTTGATTGGCTCAAACGCATTAAGAAGAAAGGAAATTCCACAAATTAACTTTTAAAAAGGCACACCTGTTAATTGAAATGCATTCCAGGTGACTACCTCATGAAGCTGGTTGAGAGAATGCCTTGAGTATGCAAAGATTTCATCAAGGCAAAGGGTGGCAACTTTGAAGAATCTCAAATAGAAAATATATTTTGATTTCTTTAACACTTTTTTGGTAACTACATGATTCCATGTGTGTTATTTCATATGTTTTGATGTCTTCACTATTATTCTACAATGTAGATAATAATAGTAAAAATAAAGAAAAACCCATGAATGAGTAGACTTTTGACTGGTAGTGTAAGTATTCACAAACATGTTAGTCTTTCTGGGTAATTCTCTTTGCACACCTGGATTGTACAATATTTGCACGTTATTCTTTTTTAATGTGTTGTAGGTCTGAGGAGGACTCAGAGGGGAACAGAGATGTGTGCGGGGACAGCTTTCTCCAGATGAAAGCACTAGAGAGACTCACCTCCACGGTGTGTATGGTGTGTGTGTGTGTGTGTGTGTGTGTGTGTGTGTATGTGTGTGTGTGTGTATGTGCCTGTCTGTCTGACAGGAGCTGTCGTTGAGTGTACTGTATGTTCTACCCCTATAGGTGCAGAATGAGTTGGCTGCTGCTCTTGCCCGCAAGGCTCGCAAAGCCAGTGAGTTTGTTACTCTATTATATGTGGTACTATAATATGTCTGTTAGTGATGCGCAGGTCAGCTGTTTGTTCCCCCGAACCCGCCTGCAATTGCTAATAACCCATCCGCAACCGCTCGACTGTATTTGATAAAGTGAGGCCGCACCCGACTCTAACCCACAAATTGACTGGGGATTTGGCAGGATTTCTTTTTTTAAGCCTTATTTCCGACATTTTGGTAGGTTATTTGTTAGATACATGCAGCTTCTCTTCTGTCATTACTGCCCTAGAAGACTAAATAAACTCTTACTCTCCAGAATAATGTTAGATATCGATGAATGCTTCAATCTAGTTGGCATCGTTAAAGTTTTCTCTTTCGTCTCTGCTTGTCTCGACACAGCAGACGTATAGGGGCCAAGGAGAAAATGCAGTAACAAAAAAACAATGGCATCAGTTTGACCTGTTTGAAGGAAATTAAAAGCAGTGAAAATGACATGTTTCTGATAAGATTTCAGTTCGACATGGAGGCATATTTTATGTGGTTGAAATGCTATCAGCTTTTATGATGCTGATAAAGATAGCACATTTGTAGACGGTCCCTAACCTCGCATTCATTCTCTCAAGATGCTGAAAGAAATAAATCATATTTCTCCACTCCTGTTCCCGAGTCAAAATGTACATTTGGTGTATCATTTTACAGCAAGAAATGCTTAATTCTGCAGGAGTTCATATTATATTATGCTATGTGAGAGGTTATATACCTACAATCAGTGTCCAGATTTCAGTTGCTATTCCATTTAACCCATCTAAACAGTACAGTTCCCTTCGACTTGCATATTCATCACACATAACATAGCTGGCACTGCTATAATCTTCTTTACCACTTCACCAAATCTTCCTCAAACACTACTTTTCTCTCCATTTTGCAGCTTTTCTCTTATTGAATTCAATGCCGACATTGTCCTTTTTCTCTCAGTGGATCTACGTAAACTTTTTTTGGTTAAGTTCCCAAAAGCATTTGTCGATTGGCGTGTATTTGGCATGTTAAGGCCTAAAGCTTAGGCATACGCACTAATGACAGATTAATATAATGAAAGAAAAACCTAAATCTAGCCTATAGATATGAATTGCGCAAGAATTATACATTTATGGATTTTTAATGCATTGTTTTGTCTTTTTTCAACCCACCGCGACCCGCCCTTCATCCACACAACATTTCATGACCCTAAACCCACTCAGATATATCCGCGGGGACTGCGGGTTATGAGTCAACCTGCGCATCACTATTGTGTGTTACTACAATATGTTTGTGCCACTGTAAATTTTCCTTTTAATTTCAGCAAAAATATTTTGTATAGGTGATTAGTCCTGACAGCTGTCAATCTAAAATACTGTGTTGTGATTGGTTGCAGTGGCAGAGCAGGGTGGCCCAGAGTCACCAGACTCCACCCCCGAAGGGACAACCACACCCAATGAGGAGAACACCATAGTAGGACACACACACACACTGGCATACCGGACACAGTTTATAAAACAATCTCTCCACAGAAGCGACAGTTACAGGAATGTAAAGCAGCTTAATTGCTGTAGCAACATCAGGGAAACTGGGCAGAAGGGAGTTCAAATACATCAGTTCTGCAACATCCTTTTCATTCTCCTTAAGTGCAGAGATTAACTGTATAGGAAGCTCTGGGGACTAGACAGCCAATAAATTGGCAGATGCAAACAGATTATCACATTTAGCTGTTCTTGAGGGCTTAAAAAGAAAAAGTGATTTCATGTCAAGCAGGTTCAGGTAGCCTATACAGGACAGTTTTATATTATACAAAATATATTGGTAGCTGATTAGTATGCTGTTGCACCGAAAATGTATTTTACAATCTGCAATTTTTGAATTTCTAACTTTAATTTGATAGATAGGTACTTTATTGATCCCCCGAGGGGGACATTTCTTTGTCAAGCAGCTACAACAAAACACAGGGCAGGTGCAAAATGCCACAACGAAAGTACACAAAAGACCGATACACGGTACATGATACATAGAGCGGCAGTATGAAAAAGTATAGAAATACAAGAAATCTGGAGTGCAAAAAAAAAAGCTATAAAAAGACATTGCATAGTATGGGTGGTTGGCTGAATATGTACACTATACATTGGTGGATGTTGGATGGTTAACTATACTATACAGGTCGATGGCAGAGAAATACTTCAGTAGCTAAAAATGCGTATGATATGAGCGAGGGTAATAATAGTTTACTTAATAGACAGACTGGCTAAATGAACAGGTAAGTGAATTTTGCATGGTTAAATTAGCTGTACAGGTAAGTATACAGTTATATTTACAGATAAGTGAATACTTGCATGGTTACACAAACTGTACAGGTAAATGACAGGAAGAGATACTTTAATAGCTAAATGAGTGTATGATATAATTTGGGGTAATAATAGTAATTCCCTTAAAATACAGTCCTTGGTGCGCAGGGTTTAATTACAGACAACTGCACGTATTGCACATTCGATATACTAAAAGCAATGAGAAAAGGTGCAACTGACAGGATACTAATATGCATTCCTGAGTGAATGCCTACGTAAGTTAGGTCCAAGAATTACTAGCAATATTGCACGTGATATGATATAACAACTGTACATGAGTATGTATATACAGACCTGCATGAATAAATAGGTCCTGAGTGAATGAGTGCTGACGGACCAGAGTTACTCACGGATGGATCCATAATTGTTAAACTAGGTCCTAGCACCCCAACAGTTCCAGATCTATGTTGCCGACGGCACGGCACCCTGGTGAGGCATTATATAGTCTAATAGCCGCCGGCAGGAAGGACCTCCTGTAGCGCTCTCTGGCACACCGTGGTGGGATCAGTCTGTGACTGAAAGTGCTCCTCTGCGTCATAACCATAGCGTGCAGAGGGTGGGTGACGTTGTCCATGATGGCCAGCAGTTTGGCCAGGATCCGTCTCTCCGCCACCTCTAGAGTGTCAAGGCTCATCCCCAGGACAGATCTAGCCTTCCTGATCAGCTTATTTACCCGAGAAGCATCACCGGCTTTGATGTTTGCTCCCCAGCACACCACTGCAAAAAAGATGGCACTGGCCACCACAGACTGGTAGAAGGTATGCAGTAGTTTACTGCACACGTTGAAGGACCTGAGCCTCCTCAGAAAGTAGAGCCGGCTCTGGCCCTTTTTGTACAGAGCCCCGGTGTTACCAGCCCATTCCAGCCTGTTGTCCATATGGACTCCCAGGAACTTGTATGACCCAACCATTTCCACATCCATCCCCTGTATAGGGACTGCAGTCAGTTGTGCCTTGGTTCTCCTGAAGTCCACCACCATCTCCTTTGTTTTGCTGATGTTGAGCTGAAGGTAGTTCTGCTCACACCACAACACAAAGTCACTGATTGTGCTCCTGTACTCCTCCTCCTGCCCACCCCTGATGCACCTACAATTGCAGAGTCATCCGAGAACTTCTGTAGGTGGCATGTTTCAGAGTTATATCTGAAGTCCGAGGTGTAGAGGGTGAACAGGAAGGGGGACAGGACCGTTCCCTGGGGGGCCCCTGTGTTGCTAACTGCCCGTTCTGACACACAGCTCTGTAGTCGCACAAATTGTGGCCTACCGGTCAGGTAGTCCGTGACCCAGGAGACTAAGGGTGCTTCCACTTTCATCCTCCTCATCTTCTCACCCAGTAGCAGGGGCTGAATGGTATTGAAGGCACTGGAGAAGTCAAAAAACATAACCCTCACAGTGCAACCTGCGTTGTACAGGTGAGAGTAGGCCCTCTGCAGAAGGTAGATGATTGTATCATCCACCCCAATGTTGCGCTGGTATGCAAACTGCAGGGGGTCCAGTGATGTACACACCAGGGGTCTGAGGTGAGCGAGGACTAACCTTTCCAGGGTCTTCATGATGTGGGATGTTAGTGCTACAGGTCTGAAGTCATTCAGGACAGTGGGGTGTGCCTTCTTGGGCACTGAACAAGTAAGTAATTACATTATTGTCAATAGCCAGCAGTCTAGAAATAGCATCATTGTGACACCATGTATAGCTTTGTAAAATGTTAGGCTTAACATGAGAAAGTGACAAACAAATAGGCCTACCAATAAACATTTATCTATTAGCTAAAGCAAAGCTATACATGCCCTGGCACTACAGAAAGCCTATCGTCGATTCATTAGGCATGCAGCCGCATTGACATGTCGCAATTTCAGCACCATGGACAGCAAATGTTTTGTGAGTGGCTGTCTGGCTGACACATTTGATTTGTTTTGGGAGGGGGACAAACTCCGACCTTGCGGGGGTCCAGAGAAACTGTGTTATGCCAGTTATGCCACACACACAGTAAAGGAGAGGAGAGGAGAGGGGCGAGAGGGAAGCAGAGGAAAGTAGAAGAGCGTTATACAGAATAAACCTTTTACATGCCTTCAATAATTATTTCTCTCCATCACTTGTTGGTGTGTGCGTGTTTACTTGTCTGTTCTGTGTTTGAGTCAGGAAGTAGAAGAGGGGAGACAGGGGACTTTGGGTTGTGGCTCGGATAGAGTGTGTTATCAGGGGTGTTTTCTTTGTAAACAATGGTTTGCGGGAATGTGTGTGTGTGTGTGTGTGTGTGTGTGTGTGTGGTGGTTGCACCGTGGGATAGTTTCCCTCGCGGGAAGTACCCTGCTCACAGCCAATACACACACACACACACACACACAATGTAGACTCAAATGTAAATAAACAGCCCACATTGCCTTACTGATGATACCATCATATTACCACCAGTACCCAAGGGACCTCCGCTATCCCAAATATAACCTGCCCCCACAACAACAGAGTATCACTAAGAACACCCCCGCTCTGTTTCTCTTCCACACACCCACACTGGCCCATCGAAGCCCCCACCCCCAGACGCAGTGTTTCTAAAGCCAGCCCTCTGCTAGGGAGGAGACGGCAGTACGTTTCTGAAGAACAGACAAAGAGAGAGATGGGGACTGGGATTATTTAGTTATTTGTTCTCTTTCTCTGTGACTTAGACAGAGACCCTGAGACAGACAGAAATACTAATTGACAGACTGTGAGAGTGGGGTAGATTTGATCCAATAGTTATTTTGGGGTGTTAGCTACCCTTATATTTAACCTCTGACCTCTAACCCTGTGACCTGATGATGTCATTGGGCTGTGGACTAAGCTACCTGTTCTCTCTGCCCCCCTCCTTACAGCTGGGGGTGGGGTGTTCGCTCCGTGGCAACGTGGGGAGTGTGCGGCCGGACGGTGTGTGTGGCCGCGAGGAGTTGACCAGACTTGAGCTGGTCCAGAGACTGGCTAAGGATGGCTGCAGACTGCTACAGAACCAAAACTTCAGAGTACCAGACCACCGCAACCCCACCGTGAGTACACGCGCACACACACACACACACACACACACACACACACACACACACACACATACACACCCTCTATCAAACATACTTTTGAAAACTATATTTTGTGATAGTATGCTATAACTTCACGTCAGTGTTTTCCAATGTGTGTATGTGTGCGTGTGTGAATTTGACGAACGTGTCGGTCCCTTCCTTTCCTTTCCTCCCGTCTGCGTACGTCAGACTGTCATCTGTGAGAAGCTGGAACATTCTGTCTCTCTAGTATATAACATTCTGTCTCTCTAGTATATAACATTCTGTCTCTCTAGTATATAACATTCTGTCTCTCTAGTATATAACATTCTGTCTCTCTAGTATATAACATTCTGTCTCTGTAGTATATAACATACTGTCTCTCTAGTGCCTTCGGAAAGTATTCAGACCCCTTGACTTTTCCCACCTTTTTCTAAGATTGATAAAATTGTAGGTTTTTTTCCTACACACAATACCCCATAATGACAAAGCAAATTCAGTTGAATTTTTTGCAAATGTATTACTAATAAAAAAAACGGAAATATCACATTTACATAAGTATTCAGACCCTTTACTCAGTACTTTGTTGAAGCACCGTTGGCAGCGATTACAGCATTGAGTCTTCTTGGGTATGACGCTACAAGCTTGGCACACCTGTATTTAGGGAGTTTCTCCCATTCTTCTCTGCAGAGGGGAGAGGGGACGGGAGGGGAGGGGGAGAGGATGGGGGGAGATGGGACAGGGGAGGAGAGAGGACAGGGGGAGAGAGGACAAGGGAGGGGAGAGAGGGGAGGGGTGGGAGTGGGAGAGAGGACAGGGGAGGGGTGGAGGGAGGAGGGAGGGGGGAGAGAGGACGGGGGAGGGGGGTTTCTCTAGGACGGCGGATAGAAGGGTTGGGGATGACACCTTGTGAGAGGATCAGATGACATCATCATCTGCCGAGCACCTGTTCAGGTGGCCATTGACACAAGTCATCAGAGAGTACACACACACACATACAGTCTGGGTGCATTGTATAGTTTTGGTCGCGCTGCGACAGATCCTAACTGTGTGTGTACATTAATGTACATTATGTGCGCCGTTTGTGTGTGTAGGGAGTGGTTCCCTGTATCAGATATCAGACAGTTCTTTTAATCTGCGGGTCTCATAGGGAGTTGATGGGAGGTGTGGTGTGTGTCCCTGTCCCAGGTCCTGCAGCAGCAATAGATAGGGTGGTCGTGGTCTTCAAAGTTGTTTCCGTGGGTTGCAAAAAGCACAATTAGCATGACATGAGCTGGATTAAATGTAAAAGGCTTCAAAAATATAGAACTTGGTATATGCTCAGTGCTCCGTTGACATTTCACAGATATGCTTGTTTTTGTGAGAAATCTTCTAAAAAGAACAGGAATTTTGCATTAATATGAAAAGCGTATACTAAAATATGAAAATACTTCATATCATGTCTCAAAATGTACATACATCTTTCCTCTATATTGTTTTATGTCCTGCGGGTTCGAGAAGAAAGATTAAAAGTTAATCGGGAAGGTTAGTCAGTCAGGTAGCAGTAGCCTTAATTACTGTACAGAATCCAGCCTATATGTCAGGTAGCAGTAGCCTTCATTCCTGTACAGAATCCAGCATATCTGACAGGTAGCAGTAGCCTTAATTCCTGCACAGAATCCAGCCTATATGTCAGGTAGCAGTAGCCTTCATTCCTGTACAGAATCCAGCCTATATGTCAGGTAGCAGTAGCCTTCATTCCTGTACAGAATCCAGCCTATATGTCAGGTAGCAGTAGCCTTCATTCCTGTACAGAATCCAGCCTATATGTCAGGTAGCAGTAGCCTTCATTCCTGTACAGAATCCAGCCTATATGTCAGGTAGCAGTAGCCTTCATTCCTGTACAGAATCCAGCCTATATGTCAGGTAGCAGTAGCCTTCATTCCTGTACAGAATCCAGCCTATATGTCAGGTAGCAGTAGCCTTCATTCCTGTACAGAATCCAGCCTATATGTCAGGTAGCAGTAGCCTTCATTCCTGTACAGAATCCAGCCTATATGTCAGGTAGCAGTAGCCTTCATTCCTGCCTATCTGACACGATGCAATTTTCCAGAATTGTAACATTTTTTTTCTTCTTCTCTGGCCCCCATTGATTTAGTAACCTTAATTCTGGCCATCTTACAAGGGTAAAAACTCCAATAACCTTTGAACGGATTATGATTATGAAAGGTTTGGACCATTGGTTTTCTTAAATTATTATCTACACAATTAACATATTATTCTACCCATTGGTAAAGAAATGGGTTTTTGATTGGACCCCCTACAATAGATGTAACTTTTCCATTCTGTCTTATAAAGCTCCTACACAACACACATTGTCCTCCTGTTTCTCTCTATATTTTGCATACAATACCAATGTACAATTATCTCTCTCTCTCTCTCTCTCTCTCTCTCTCTCTCTCTCTCTCTCTCTCTCTCTCAGGGAGAGGCAGTAGGGAGGGTGTGTCTTAAGGAAAGGGGTCGGGACGTCCTTGTGCTACAGAGAGTGCTGTCATCAGTGACATCCCCTAACCACGCCTCCTCGCCATCAGGGGGAGGGGCCAGAGAGGAGGATGGAGAGAAGAGGTCAGTATCTTTCACTTTCAATCTCCCTCTCTTTGTAGGCGTTGCTGGAATATACGAATGTATCATAAAAATGGTGTATATGACCCATAAAGACCTTAAACTGTTTGCTGTGTATGTCCCAGACAAACCTGTTCCTTGGAAGCCACATCAAGGAAAAATATAATAATAATAATAATAATAATATTCTCCCTCCCTCCCCCTTTCCCTCTGTCTTAAGTCACACCCTTTGCATGCCTGCACGCACACCAGCTTCTGCCCTGACAGGACAGATTGTGTTTGCTTCCTAGAGGATGTGTGTGGGTTTGTGTGTGTTATCTGTTAAGACAGAAAATGTGTGTGTTTTAGCTGCAAGCAGAGAGAGAATGGTTTTCTTGTCTTGAAGGGAGAATCAAAGCAAAAGAAAGCAAGACTGTTTGAGCCTAAAGGGTGTGTTTATACTTTATAAAGGGTGTGTGTGTGTGTCTCTGGTGTTAGGCAGGGAGAGGGGAGGCCTCAGTACATCCCCTTTTGGTGTAGAGCTACTATAGAGCCTCTATATCTGTGGAGATCCAGGCAGGCAGGGGGAGTAGGCTGGCTCTTCAGCCCAGGACAGAGCGAATCCTGTGGAGGAATTGCGATGGTCTTGAGAACTGCCACACTAGTGGAGGCAGAGGAAGATAAAGAGGGTGGTGATGATGCGCTACATTGATGATGAGGATGAAGATGACTGGAGTAGTCTACCTTACATTGATGAGGAAGGGGAGGATTTGGAGGGAGAGGAGGAAGAGAGAGACAGGAGAGGTAGCCGCTCTGAGGAATACTACTCCTGCTCTTCCTCCTGTGCTTATGACAGGTGTGTTGGTATGTGTGTATTGTGTGTGTGTATGTGTAAATGTTCTCTGTGTGTGTCTTTGTAGGTATGTGGTGGTGTCTGGAACACCACTTAAGATTCTAGAACACCTGCTGAGTGACCTACGACTTGACGACCAGAGAGGAGCACCGGAGAGCAGAGTGTCTGGTGAGTACACACACACACACACACACACACACACACACACACACACACACACACACACACACACACACAGTCTTGTTTAACTAACCTTGTGGGGACACAATTTATAACCATTCAAAATCCTATTTTCCTTAACCTTAACCCTAAAACCTAACCCTAACCCTAACTTCTAAATGTAACTCCTAAACCTAATTCTACCCCTAACACTAATTCTACCTTAACCCTAAACCCCCTAGAAATAGCATTTGACTTTGTGGGGACTATCAAAATGTCCCCAGTTGGTCAAATTCATTTTTTTTACTATTCTTGTGGGGACTTCCGGTCACACATACACACAGGAGATGGTTTGGTGATTGTTGAATCCCCCAAGGATCTATTCTCGGTCCATTACACTTATTTAAATGTACACTAAATAACTTAATTTGTGTGGTTGTTTGTATGTGTGCACCAATTCCTTCCCTGCTCTTAGGAATGTCCCAACATATTGCAACATAATCACTACTTCTACTGTTCCTCTTACTTTCTTTCTTTCTTTCTTTTCTTTCTTTCTCAGGAATATATTGTTTCATATTTCAGTGTTGTCTAACTAGTGTGACCTATGGGAAATGCTGACAGAAGACCATCTTGGGTAAAAGAGAGGGGAGAGAGGGGTGGAGGCAAGGGGGGAGAGGGAGAGGAGTGGAGGGAGAGGAGTGGAGGGAGAGGAGTGGAGGGAGAGGAGTGGAGGGAGAGGAGTGGAGGGAGAGAGGGAGGGGGAGAGGTGGAGGGAGGGAGGGAGTGTGGAGAGGGGTGGAGGGAGGGAGTGTGGAGAGGGGTGGAGGGAGGGAGTGTGGAGAGGGGTGGAGGGAGAGGTGAAGAGAGGGAAAGATGTAGAAGCCAGCTAAAAAGTCTAGTCATTTAAAGTGGTGTTCTATAAAAAGCTTGCTTTCCTATCTAAACGTTGGATAGCTGGTTAGTTAATTATTCATAGGAACCTTTCTGCTGCTCTATCCACTGCCCTGCGGAACCATGAATTTTTTTGTGACGTTTCCCATGGACAGAGTTTAATGTTGTGCACCAAGCTCAGCCTGCACAGATACACTAATCTTGATAACATAATGAGTGGCTATTTGGGACGTAAGATGATTTGTAGATCAGTGATTCTGTGCAGCGCCTTGCTCATGCCGACGGCATTCTCACCCCTTCATGAAACTGCATTGCCAGGGCTGGACCTGTATAATCCACCGTTACTTAAACCATTCCATTCCTTCTGAAACTCCACTCTTCAGGGAGAAGGGAAGAGACTGGGCGATATATCAAATTAATTTGAATGTATGTTTTTCCACGATATTACAAATGCCTGTTTCGCAAGAATCAATGTATAATTTTTTAATGAGCCTTTATGTCCGCTTGTTCTCATGTTGTCTTTTTGGTCTCGTCTCCTTTGCGCCTTCTGTGATGTGATCACCTTCCCATTTACACCCAAGGTCTGTATATAATGACGAGATTCACTTCTCCACCCTAACAATGGGAGTCGTTGTCCCATAAGAGGGAAGGCAGGCGACAAGCTTAGGTCCAAAATAAGCCCATAGGAATGCATTGGCTTTATTATGAACTGATTTTGGCGAGAGTGAAACCTCGCACTTTGCCTCTTCTTCTCTGTTTACACACGTGCACACTAAGCCACTCACAACAACAAGGCTGAGAGGTCACTTCTTCCTCTCTGACAAGCTATTTGCTTTTGAGGTTTGATCCAACACAATCTGTCATATGGACGAAACACATTGAGACATTTTACTATAATGGAGAAGTTAACCTTTCTAACAATAACCTTTTTATGCACCCTCAGAGCATGTGCAGACCAGCTAGCTGTTGTGTTTTGGGAAATTTTTAGCTCAGGTCGTTAGCCCTACCTGTACCTGCTTTAAGTTACAGTGGCTATTAGATCATAATATAGGCCTACCAGAGTGACCTACCATCAAAAACAATGGAGAACATGCATCCCTTAACATTTTAATGTGGAAATAGCTGTTCTATCATTGAGCCTACAGCAGCAGCCAATGTGTGGTGTTCAATGTAGGCCTACAATTCCATGAGACTTTTGAAAATGACATGCAGGGTTTGAAATGAACCTGTTTATCCACTCGTCCTTCAGACAAGGAGGTGACTGGAAATGTTGTTGTGTTGTTTGATGAAAGAAACCACTTGACAAAATAAAATGCATTATTATCCCCCATACCATTATTATAGAGAATCAAATTATACTACCCTCTACCTATTGGCTACTTAGCTTATTCAAGCCTGTCTCAAAATACAATACTGCCCCTTTAAGAAAAAAAGCTCTTAATCTGAATTGCTTTTTAAAGATGTCTAGAAATGTACACATTTGTGCTCTTGCTGACTACAAATTATCTATAACTGGGCTAATAACTAACTAACTAGCAAAGGATATGAACAAAATATGCACACGTGGCTGCATGCAGCTCTTGCTTTGATCTTAAAACAAGCGCATCTACTCACGACCACAGCTGTAAACACAGTCCATTTCAAATGGCATAGATTGATAGTGTTAACTAACAGGGAAAATTCTAGAGAGTTGAGTAAAGTTCTGATTCTGATATTTCTTCTGCACTCTGCGCGGCAGTCCCAGGGGAGCTGCGCAGGAAAATTGCTGAGGACCCATGCCAAATCTTTTCAGTTTCCTGAGGGGGAATAGGCATTGTCGTGCCCTCTTCACAACTGTCTTGGTGTGTTTGGACCATGATAGTTTGTTGGTAATGTGGACACCAAGGAACTTGAAGCTTTCATGGCTAAAACTAACAGACTGGCCAATAGATTCTACCCCAGACCATCAGTTTGCTGAATAGCCACCACTAGTCAGCTACCTGCTCCCCCCACCTGCTCCTAGGTATAATTTCATAATCTCTGAATTCATTAGATTATTGCTGACTGTTTGAAATGCTGTAGATTTGACCTTTATTTGTACAACAAAGCTTATTTCGAGAAAACAAATAGAAATATACAGTATGTCGTGAAAGTTTGAAAAAAATCAAAATATGATTTTTAGGCTATATCTCCCAGTCATAGAAGAAAGTTATATTAACGCAATTGCAGAGAGGTGTAGGGGGGCCTGGGGAGGTCTAGCTGTTAGGCCGCTGCCTTCAGAGATCAAATAACGTGTTGCTGTGGACTCAAATCTGGCCCACGCCCTTTTGACACAAACTCTTATCTCAACTTTCCTGTCTTTCTCTCACTGTCTGAGGTATAGAGGTTTGTGACCTGTGATGCATTTCCTGTTTCAGAGCTGCTGCTGGATGACTTCCTGTTGACATACCTGGTGTTCATGACGACCAACGACCTCTGTCAGGCCCTGCTCGGACAATATCCTTTACACACTGCGTGTGTGTGTCTGTCTGTCTGTCTTTCTGTGTAGTGTGTATTGTCCTTAAGGTATCCCACCTACAGCAGTAAGCGTGTGAATGGTCAGGAGGAGGGGAAGGAGGCCCTCTATAGGAAGAGGAAGGTATTACACCTAGTTGCTCACTGGACACGCCTATATAAGGACTTCCTACGAGAGGACGAACACATCAAGGCATTCATGAAGGTAGGAGGACACACACGCGCAGGATTGGTAACCAGAGTGTGTGAGGGTTGTCATGAGGATTATCTAGTGTAGACCAGGTAATAGCTGCCTAGTAACAGAAAGGAAAGGGGATATATTCTGCATGTCAGTGACAGCGATAACTTAAGTGTGTGTGTGGTGTGTGCTTGTGAATTTGCAGCTATGTTTTCTCCCCAGCACATATCTTAGAGGTGTATGTTAATGTGTGTGTGTGTGTGTGTGTGTGTGTGTCAGACTCTCTCCAGGTGTGTGTTAGAGGATCTTTATGAGTTCCCTTCTCTGGAGAAAGACATGAAGGAGTTCCAGAAGCTTCTAAGACGCAGACAGTGAGTGTGTGTGTGTGTGTGTGTGTGGCTGGGGGGGGGTAGAGGAAACAGAATCTTAAATTGTCGTCAATCTTTGTTTATGAACAAGCAAATATGGAGCTGTTTGCTTATTTGTTTCTCTGTTTGTTTTTTGTTTTAGCACAGTGGATGAATGTCCTCCACAACAAAAGGTGAGGGGGATGGAAGAAGGGCGAGGGGAGAGAGCGAGAAGATGGGGGGGATAATTGGTAGATGAAAATGATCTGTCACTGCCAAGTTAAAGGGATACTTTGGGATTTTGTCAATGAAGTCCTTTATCTACTTCCCCAGATTCAGATAAACTAATGGCTTGCGCTGCTATGTCTCTGCATCTAGTATGAAGGAAGTTAGTTAGTTTCGTGAGCAAACACTAACTAGCGTTAGCGCAATGACTGGAAGGCTATGGTATCTTAAGTGACTGGAAGGCTATGGTATCTAAGTGACTGGAAGGCTATGGTATCTAAGTGACTGGAAGGCTATGGTATCTAAGTGACTGGAAGGCTATGGTATCTAAGTTATCTAGGCTAAGTTACCATAGACTCCCCCAGTCATTGCGCTGACGATAGTTAGAAACTTCCTTTAAACTGAACACAGAGACATAAACATTTTATCCACAAGTTAATCTGACTGAGATAAATGGCTTCATTGCCAAAATCCTAAAGTATCCATTTATTAATCAAATGGTTTATGTCCCACTGTCCCCTACTCCCTCTCTCTCTCTATCCCTCTCTCTCTCTATCCCTCTATCTCCTTCTTTCTCTCTCTATCCTGCTCTCTCCCCTCGCCTCTGTCTTCATCCCTCTCTATTACTCTGTCTGTCTCTCCAGAGTAAGCCTCTGTTCCAGCAGCTCAGTTTAAAGGAGAACAGTCTGCCATTCCGCTTCCCTCAGGCTGACACCAAGGAGGGTGAGAACGCACACGAACACACACATGTGATTGATATAATTTATTTTGATTAATATGATTTATTGAAGTGTCATACACCTAGCGTTGCCCAGCCCACGGTCACTACTAAACACAGTACCATTTTCTTTGTAATTGTCACATTGCATAATAATGTGACGAAGAGCGGAGCGTTCTGGTAGAGACATTCCTTTAATTATAGTGAATTCTCTTACTATGAACTAATAAAGAGCAAAACAATAATTAAAAGGAGAGTAAAGCAAAATGACTTACGTGCTGCAACACTACAGTCATAACACGAAACAATGATCCACAACGCAGGTGGATTGTGGAGCGTTTGTATAGCATCCCCAATTAGAGACAACTCTGGACAGCTGTCTCCAATTGGGGATCACCAACAACCCACTCCTGATGTGATGACCCAACTGTGGCACTTCCACTCCCTCCTGTAGGATTATGTTGCCTGGCCTCAGTCAGATCATCACAGTAATCAAAACAAAATAATATTTTACAAATTCTACGCATACAATAATCAGTGTGGCTAGATGGTAGCTGGTTATGTAGTGTGGCTAGATGGTAGCTGGTTGTGTAGTGTGGCTAGATGGTAGCTGGTTATGTAGTGTGGCTAGATGGTAGCTGGTTGTGTAGTGTGGCTAGATGGTAGCTGGTTGTGTAGTGTGGCTAGATGGTAGCTGGTTATGTAGTGTGGCTAGATGGTAGCTGGTTGTGTAGTGTGGCTAGATGGTAGCTGGTTATGTAGTGTGGCTAGATGGCAGCTGGTTGTGTAGTGTGGCTAGATGGTAGCTGGTTATGTAGTGTGGCTAGATGGTAGCTGGTTGTGTAGTGTGGCTAGATGGTAGCTGGTTGTGTAGTGTGGCTAGATGGTAGCTGGTTATGTAGTGTGGCTAGATGGCAGCTGGTTGTGTAGTGTGGCTAGATGGTAGCTGGTTATGTAGTGTGGCTAGATGGTAGCTGGTTATGTAGTGTGGCTAGATGGTAGCTGGTTATGTAGTGTGGCTAGATGGCAGCTGGTTGTGTAGTGTGGCTAGATGGTAGCTGGTTGTGCAGTGTGGCTAGATGGTAGCTGGTTGTGTAGTGTGGCTAGATGGTAGCTGGTTGTGTAGTGTGGCTAGATGGCAGCTGGTTGTGTAGTGTGGCTAGATGGTAGCTGGTTGTGTAGTGTGGCTAGATGGCAGCTGGTTGTGTAGTGTGGCTAGATGGCAGCTGGTTGTGTAGTGTGGCTAGATGGCAGCTGGTTGTGTAGTGTGGCTAGATGGTAGCTGGTTATGTAGTGTGGCTAGATGGCAGCTGGTTGTGTAGTGTGGCTAGATGGTAGCTGGTTGTGTAGTGTGGCTAGATGGTAGCTGGTTGTGTAGTGTGGCTAGATGGTAGCTGTACAGGCCATGATTATTGTATGCGTATAATTTGTAAAATATTATTTTGTTTTGATTACAAAGAAAATGGTACTGTGTTTAGTAGTGACTGTGGTGTTTGAAAACAAAGCATTGTATTTGGGACAAATCATTCACTAAACACTTAACCTCAACTAAATATTGTACTAAATAATGTGGAAATTGAGCAAGTTGAGGTGACTAAACTGCTTGGAGTATCCCTGGATTGTAAACTGTCATGGTCAAAATATATTGATACAACAGTAGATAAGATGGGGAGAAGTCTGTCCATAATAAAGCGCTACTCTGCTTTTTTAACAGCACTATCAACAAGGCAGGTCCTACAGGCCCTAGTTTTGTCGGACTACTATTCAGTCGTGGTCAGGTGCCACAAAGAGGGACTTAAGAAAATTGCAATTGGCTCAGAACGGGGCAGCATTGCTGGCCCTTGGATGTACACAGAGAGCTAACATTAATATTATGCATGTCAGTCTCTCCTGGATCAAAGTGGAAGAGAAATTGACTTCATCACTACTTGTATTTGTGAGAGGTATTGATATGTTGAATGCATTGAGCTGTCTGTTTGAACTACTGGCACACAGCTCGGACCACCATGCATACCCCAGAAGACATGCCACCAGAGGTCTCTTCACAGTCCCCTAGTCCAGAACAGACTATGGGAGGCGCACAGTACTACATAGAGCCATGACTACATGGAACTCTATTCCACATCAAGTAACTCATGCAAACAGTAAAATTTGATTAAAAAAACAGATTCAAATACACCTTATGAAATGGTGGGGACTGTGAAGAGACACAAACACAGGCACAGACACATACATACACAGACACATAATAACATACTCAAAATACACACACACACACACACACACACACACACACACACACACACACACACACACATACATACACATGGATTTTGTGTTGTAGATTTGTGGTAGTAGAGTAGGGGCCTGAGGGCAGACACGTAATGTGTTGTGAATGTATTGTAATGTTTTTAAAATTCTATAACTGCCTTAATTTTGCTTGACCCCAGGAAGAGTAGCTGCTGCCTTGCCAGCTAATAAATACAAATACATAGACAATCCATGTCTCAAGTCTTAAAAATCGACACTGATTTGAAGTGGATTTAACAAGTGACATCACGGATTGCAGATTGCTCTGTTTTGAACATTGTTACAATTAGTATGTACTTTGGATCCCCATACCCCAGCTGCATAGTCCATCACTGGACACACACAGGATTTTTCAGCTGAGGATAAGCAAAGTAACCAAGATCCTTCATTTTGATTAACACTGACCCCAAAGCTTTACTGGCAGAATCTACTTGGGATCTTATGCCATCTGTTTATATAAAACCAAGGTATTTATAGAGCCCAGTGTAGAATAATGGGGTTGGACCAAAATAAAAGTTGTTTGCACTTCTCTGCACGCACTTCTCTCTGAAATTAACAATCTTGGTCTTCTCTTGATTTATCACTAGTCTTCATTTAGTACACCATAAATTAACAATATTCAACATATTCTGGAGGACATCTTCTGTCTCGGCAAGGAGAACTGCACTACATGACCAAAAGTATGAGTCATCTCGTTGAACATATCATTCCAAAACCATGGGCATTAATATGAAGTTGGTCCTCCCTTTGCTGCTATAACAGCCTTCACTCTTCTGGGAAGGCTTTCCACTAGATGTTGGAACATTGTTCCGGGGACTTGCTTCCATTTAGACACAAAAGCATTAGTGAGGTCGGGCACTGATGGCGTTCCAATTCATCCCGAAGGTGTTTGATGGGGTTGAGGTCAGGGCTCTATGCAGGCCAGTCAAGTTCTTCCACACCGATCTCAACAAACCATTTCTATATGGACCTCGCTTTGTGCACAGGGGCATTGTCATGCTGAAACAGGAAAGGGCCTTCCCCAAACTGTTGCCACAATGTTGGAAGCACCGAATCGTCTAGAATGTCATTGCATACTGTAGCGTTAAGATTTCCGTTCACTGGAACTAAGAGGCCTAGCCCGAACCATGAAAAATAACCCGGAACCATTATTCCTCCTGCACCAAACTTTACAGTTGGCACTATGCATTCAGGCAGGTAGCGTTCTCCTGGCATCCGCCAAACCCAGATTCACCTGTCGGACTGCCAGATGGTGAAGTGTGATTCATCACTCCAGAGAACACGTTTCCACTGCTTCAGAGTCCAATGGCGGCGAGCTTCATGCCAATCCAGCCGATGCTTGGCATTGCGCATGGTGATCTTAGGCTTGTGTGCAGCTGCTTGGCCATGGAAACCCATTTCGTGAAGCTCCCGACCAACATTTCTTGTGCTGACAGAGGCAGTTTGGAACTTGGTAGTGAGTATTGCAACCAAGAACAGGTGATTTTACGCGGTTCATTACTTTGCGGTCCCGTTCTGTGAGCTTGTGTGACCTACCACTTTGCGGCTGAGTCGTTGTTTCTCTTCGATGTTTCCACTTCACAATAACATCACTTACAGTTGACCGGGGCAGCTCTAGCAGGGCAGAAATTCGACAAACTTACTTGTTGGAAAGGTAGCATCCTATGACGGTGCCAAGTTGAAAGTCACTGAGCTCTTCAGTAAGGATATTCTACTGCCAATGTTTGTCTATGGAGATTGCATGGCTGTGTGCTCAAATTTATACACCTGTCAGCAACAGGCTGAAATAGCCAAATCCACTAATTTGAAGGGGTGTCCACATACCCAGGAATACATCTAAAACTTCAACACCAAGTTTTACATTTTTTATTTGTAATGCTAAATGATTAATGTATAGTGCAAATAAAGTGGATGAGAGTACGCCTCCCTGCTTTACACCGTAAGGGGTTGGAAACCAGCCAGTCCTGAGGTCATTGACCTGAACACAGGCAATTGGAGCCCGATAGAGAGCTTTGATGGGATCATAGATTCCTATTTTAGTTAGTCTAAAGCAAGGAGGTCTCTATTCAACCAATCGAAAGTCTTCTGAAAATATGTTTTATGATGTGTTAACGCTATGTCTGTGTGTGTGTGTGTGTGTGTGTGTGTGTGTACCAGTGCTGTGTCGTGTGTATGTGAGTGCTGACTCGTATCTGTGTGTTTACACACACTCTTTGCTGAGCGTGGCAGAGCTGCTGAGGATTGTGGGTCAGAAGATGGACAGACCAGAGGAGGACATGGTGCTGGTGACACACACACCCACTGGAGGTACGCACACACACACACACACACACACACACACATACACACACACACTGGAGATACACACACAAACACCCACTGGAGGTACACACAGACCCACACACACACACACCCACTGGAGGTACACACACACACACACTGGAGATAAACATACACACACACTTCTTTACTGATGGATTTTCACTCTCTCCACTTTTCTCTCTCACTCTCCCCCTGTAGAGAGGAGGATGTTACAAGCTGGTCAGTATGTGTATTCTGAGACTCTGACGCCGCAGAGCAAACTGATGGTCTGTCGGAGGGACCTCACACATATTATGGTAATTAACACTCAGATTACGATTATGAATAATTAGATTATGGTAATTTACTGACAAATAGTTGCTCGTGGGGGGGGGGGGTGTTGCTATACTAAATCAAACTCAAGCTAAGTATTTGAAAGACAACAAACACTAATCTACTCCTAACATACTGGTGTGTGTGTGTGTGTGTGTGCAGGCCCCTCTAACAGACAGTGAGCTGAGTAGAAGAACAGTGAGGTTACTGGGTATCAACACCTGGGATATGGCTGCTGTTCTCACACAACTGGACTGGAACCTCTTCAACTCCATACAAGAGGTAACACACACACTGGAGGAACTTTACTACACTCACACTAACACGCACTCACACATACACACTCAAATCTCTGTCTCTTCCCCCCTGCAGCAGGAGTTGGTGTATTCCACAATGAGCTGTAGTACCGGTGGCAGCCACCGGGAGGGGCTATCTGTATTGCTGCAGCGCTGTAACGAGGTTCAGCAGTGGGTAATGTCTGAGGTCCTGATGTGTGTGTCACTCAACAAACGAGTCCAGCTGCTCAAGAAGTTCATCAAGATCGCAGCGCAGTAAGAGAACACACACACTTTAGAAAATCACACACACACACACACACACACACAGGGAAACAAAGAAGGCGCAGACGGAGATGGCAGCTTCGCGACTAGCCCTTAGGAAACTCTGCAGTATTTTGTTTGTTTATGTACTATTTTTTACGTTATTAGCTCAGGAATTGTTTTGTGTCATTACATACAGCTGGGGAAAACTTTTGGATATTAGAGCGGTGGTAACACCTGAACCACCAGCATTACGACCAGGTTTACGACTTCCCAGGAGCAGATCCTTTGTTCGCTCTCTCCAGAGCAATTGGACTTATTCCAGATGCTGACCCAAAACAACACCGGCGGAGGAGAGGTACTCGGGGCAGTCTTCTGGTCCGACTCAGGAAGCGTGCACACCACCCACCGCTCCCAAGTATTTTACTCGCTAATGTCCAATCTCTGGTTAATAAGGTTGATGAGCTCAGGGCGAGAGTTGCTTTTCAGCGAGACATCAGGGATTGTAACATACTCTGCTTCACAGAAACATGGCTCTCTGGAGATGTTCTGTCTGAATCCGTAAAACCAGTTGGGTTCTCAGCACATCGCGCCGACAGAAATAAACATCTCTCCGGGAAGCAGAAGGGTGGAGGTATACGTTTCGTGATTAACGATTTATGGTGAAACTGTGATAACATACAGGAACTCAAGTACTTCTGTTCACCCGACTTAGAATATCTAACAATCAAATGCCGACCGTTCTACCTCCCGAGGGAATTTTCGGCCATCATTGCCACAGTCGTATATATCACCCCTCAAGCTGATACCATGTCGACCATCCCGAAATGATAAACACATTGACTGTCGTACTCGCGGTGCTAACACGCTTGACCATTGTTACACTTCCTTCCAAAATGCATAAAGGCCCTCCCCCCGCCCTCCATTCGGCCAATCGGACCACGATTCCATCTTGCTCCTCCCTTCCTATAGATAGAAACTCAAACAGGAAGTAGCCGTGGTTAGTTGTGGTGCCAGGAAAATAACCTCTCACTCAATTCAACACTGGTCTGACCAATCGGAATCCACGCTTCAAGACTGTTTTGATCACGTGGACTGGGACATGTTCAGGGTAACTTCAGATAATATTATCGACACATGCACAGACACGGTGAATGAGTTGATAAGGAAGTGCATAGGAGATGTTGTACCCACTGTGACTATTAAAACATACCCCAACCAGAAACCATGGATAGATGGGAGCATTAGCGCAAAACTGAAAGCGTGAATCACCGCATTTAACCAGGGCAAGAAGACTGGGAATATGGAAGAATACAAACAGTGCAGTTATTTCCTCCGCAATGCAATCAAGCAGGCTAAATGTCGATACAAGGATAAAGTTGAGTCACAGTTCAATGGCTCAGACACGAGATGCATGTGGCAGGGTATACAGACAATCACGGATTATAAAAGGGAAAACCTGCCACGTCGCGGACACCGACGTCTTGCTTCCTGACAGGCTGAACACCTTCTTTGCTCGCTTTGAGGATAATACAGTGCCACCGATGCGGCCCGCTACCAAGGACTGTGGGCTCTCCTTCTCAGTGGCCGACGTGGCATTTAGGCATGTTAACCCTCGCAGGGCTGCTGGCCCAGATGGTATCCCTAGCCGCATCCTCAGAGCATGCGCAGACCAGCTGGTTTGTGTGTACACAGATATATTCAATCAATCCCTATCCCAGTCTGTTGTCCCCACATGCTTCAAGATGGCCACCATTGTCCCTGTACCTAAGAAAACTAAATGACTATCGCGCTGTAGGACACCTCTGTCATCATGAACGCTTTGAGAGACTAGTCAAGGATCATATCACCTGTCACCCTAGACCCACTTTCATTTTCTTACCGCCCCAATAGATCCACAGACGATGCAATCGCCACCGCACTGCACACTGCCCTATCCCATCTGGACAAGAGGAATACCTATGTAAGAATGCCGTTCATTGAGAATAGCTCAGCATTCAACACCATAGTACCCTCCAAGCTCATCATCAAGCTCGAGGCCCTGGGTCTGAACCCCGCCCTGTGCAACTGGGTCCTGTACTTCCTGACGGGTCGCCCCCAGGTGGTGAAGGTAGGAAACAACACCTCCTCCTCGCTCATCCTCAACACTGGGGCCCCACAAGGGTGCGTGCTCAGCCCCCTCCTATACTCCCTGTTCACCCAAGTCTGCTTGGCCAAGCACGCATCCAACTCAATCATCAATCTTGCAGACGACACAACATTATTAGGCTTGATTACCAACAACAATGAGACAGCCTACAGGGAGGAGATGAGGGCTCTGGGAGTGTGGTGCCAGGAGAATAACCTCTCACTCAACGTCAACAACACGCTAAGGAGATGATCGTGGACTTCAGGAAACAGCAGAGGGAGCACCCCCCCTATCCACATCGATGGGACCGCAGTGGAGAAGGTGGAAAGCTTCAAGTTCCTTGGCGTACACATCATTGACAAACTGAAATGTTCCACCAACACAGTGTGGTGAAGAAGGCGCAACAGGGTTAACTATATGTATAGTTAACCCTCCAACATCCACCAATGTATAGTGTACATATTCAGCCAACCACCCATACTATGCAATGTCTTTTTATAGCTTTTTTGCACTCCAGATATCTTGTATTTCTATACTTTTTCATACTGCCGCTCTATGTATCATTTATCGTGTATCTGTTTTTTGTGTATTTTCGTTCTGGCATTTTGCACCTGCCCTATGTTTTGTTGTAGCTGCTTGACAAAGAAATGTCCCCCTCGGGGATCAATAAAGTACCTATCTATGTATCCATCTATCTATATTCTCAATCCATTCCTTACTTAGATGTATGTGTATTTGGGTATATGTTGTGAAACTGTTAGATATTACTTGTTAGATATTACTTCATTGTCGGAGCTAGAAGCACAAGCGTTTCGCTACTCCCGCAATAACATCTGCTAACCACGTGTATGTGACCAATACATTTTATGTTATTTTATTTGGACTTCACACACAACTAATCCATGTTTTGTGTTATGTAGCTGTAAGGCCCAAAGGAACCTGAACTCAGCATTTGCCATCATCATGGGACTCAACACAGCAGCCGTCAGCAGACTCAATATAACCTGGGAGGTAAGGGAGGGAGGGAGGGAGGGAGGGAGGGAGGGAGGGTGTGTACGTGTGTACTCTGACGATGTGTGTCTGTTCCATATGTTTACTTTCAGAAAGTTCCGGGGAAATTCAAGAAGATCTTCTCTGAACTGGAGATGATCACAGTAAGACTCATTATCATTGGTTTAATGTAGTATTCTTCCTGATTGATAGGCTGGGGGAAAATAGTTAAGAGAAGGTAATGAATTAATGAGCCTAACCTCTGACCTCTAACCACTAACCTTACCCTGACTCCTAACCCTAACCTCTCCTCGCTCTCTCCAGGACCCGTCTCTGAACCATAAGGCCTACAGAGATGCCTTCAAGAAGATGAAGCCTCCTAAGATCCCCTTCATGCCCCTGCTGTTGAAAGACATCACCTTTATCCACGAGGGAAACAAAACCTTTCAGGACAACCTGGTCAACTTCCAGAAACTGGTGAGTCATGACATGTCTGTTGTGTGTGTGAACGTTTGTCTGTCTGGGTTTAATAACCGTTATCGTGGTGACTGACTCTCTTCTATGCCCCACCCCCTCAGCACATGATCGCCGACACAGTGCGTCTGATTCGCCACTGCCAAAGCGACCAACTCGGTATGTTGTCTCTGTCTGTCTGTCTGTCTGTCTGTCTGTCTGTCTGTCTGTCTGTCTGTCTGTCTGTCTGTCTGTCTGTCTGTCTGTCTGTCTGTCTGTCTGTCTGTCTGTCTGTCTGTCTGTCTGTCTGTCTGTCTGTCTGTCTGTCTGTCTGTCTGTCTGTCTGTCTGTCTGTCTGTCTGTCTGTCTGTCTGTCTGTCTGTCTGTCTGTCTGTCTGTCTGTCTGTCTGTCTGTCTGTCTGTCTGTCTGTCTGTCTGTCTGTAATGTTGTTCTGTTCAGTCTCTGCTGGTGAAGTCATGCAGTGCCGCTTCAGTGTTTTTGTCTGTGTGTGCATGCGTATATGATGTGTGTGTATCTGTCTGTCTCCTAGGTAATGAGGTTGTGGGGAGCGATAGTGCAGAGGTCAGGGCGAGCGTTCACTACCTCCACATCATCGACAATCAACAGACACTGTTTCAACTGTCACACAAACTGGAGCCGCGCGCCTGAACACACACACACACACACACACACACACACACACACACACACACACTCCTAGAGGAATCACAGACCTTCACAGAAAAGGCACTTTGTGTCCAAGGTGCCATGCAAGCTCACAGTTCAGCATACTGATTCAGCCAGCACACCAGAGAGCAGCAAACGGATTCAGCGAGTCAACCACAGAGCTGCACACTGAGGCGGCGTTCAGACTGAAGGGTCAAACTTTGACGGACGACAAAGACCATGGAGAAGACAGACGGCCATTCGTTATTGTTCTGTTGTGAATACTGTTTTTAAGCTACTCTCCAGAGGAGTTTGTACAATTACTGAGACTGTGTGTTGTACTGTTTCTGGTCTTAAGTTAACAGTTAGTTTCAATGTATTAATTATCCTCAGTAGGGGAAACAGTCAAGAGACTGCAGATAGTAACTGATAGTATATGAATACATGTATATATGGATTGAAATCATGGAGTAGACGTATACTGTATGTGTTCAGGCCACAGGGTGAGATATGCCTCTGGGTGACTCAGTCCCAAATGCCTGGATGGGAGACGCTGTGTACTTATATATTTCTGGTCCTGTTATACCACAACACAAAGTCATACTATTACACATTGTTATTAGACATTAATATCATGGTAATATAGAGATTATTATTACATTGTTATAACACTTTTACTGCAAGAAATCTGAAGTTTCAATGCCTGTTACACACAGATTTCACTAAGCAACAAGGCCTGGGTTCAAACCCAGTCAATGCATTCGATACTGATCAAGTACATCACTGTGAAGGCCTGGTGTAATCACACTGACTGATCAAGTACATCACCGTTAAGGCCTGGTGTAATCACACTGACTGATCAAGTACATCACTGTTAAGGCCTGGTGTAATCACACTGACTGATCAAGTACATCACTGTTAAGGTCTGGTGTAATCACACTGACTGATCTAGTACATCACTGTTAAGGCCTGGTGTAATCACACTGACTGATCTAGTACATCACTGTTAAGGCCTGACTGATCAAGTACATCACTGTTAAGGCCTGGTGTAATCACACTGACTGATCAAGTACATCACTGTTAAGGTCTGGTGTAATCACACTGACTGATCTAGTACATCACTGTTAAGGCCTGGTGTAATCACACTGACTGATCTAGTACATCACTGTTAAGGCCTGGTGTAATCACACTGACTGATCAAGTACATCACTGTTAAGGCCTGGTGTAATCACACTGACTGATCAAGTACATCACTGTTAAGGTCTGGTGTAATCACACTGACTGATCTAGTACATCACTGTTAAGGCCTGACTGATCAAGTACATCACTGTTAAGGCCTGGTGTATTCACACTGACTGATCAAGTACATCACTGTTAAGGTCTGGTGTAATCACACTGACTGATCAAGTACATCACTGTTAAGGTCTGGTGTAATCACACTGACTGATCTAGTACATCACTGTTAAGGCCTGACTGATCAAGTACATCACTGTTAAGGTCTGGTGTAATCACACTGACTGATCTAGTACATCACTGTTAAGGCCTGACTGATCAAGTACATCACTGTTAAGGTCTGGTGTAATCACACTGACTGATCTAGTACATCACTGTTAAGGCCTGGTGTAATCACACTGACTGATCTAGTACATCACTGTTAAGGCCTGACTGATCAAGTACATCACTGTTAAGGCCTGGTGTATTCACACTGACTGATCTAGTACATCACTGTTAAGGCCTGGTGTAATCACACTGACTGATCTAGTACATCACTGTTAAGGCCTGGTGTAATCACACTGACTGATCAAGTACATCTCTGTTAAGGCCTGGTGTATTCACACTGACTGATCAAGTACATCACTGTTAAGGCCTGGTGTATTCACACTGACTGATCTAGTACATCACTGTTAAGGCCTGGTGTAATCACACTGACTGATCTAGTACATCACTGTTAAGGCCTGGTGTATTCACACTGACTGATCAAGTACATCACTGTTAAGGCCTGGTGTAATCACACTGACTGATCAAGTACATCACTGTTAAGGTCTGGTGTAATCACACTGACTGATCTAGTACATCACTGTTAAGGCCTGGTGTAATCACACTGACTGATCTAGTACATCACTGTTAAGGCCTGACTGATCAAGTACATCACTGTTAAGGCCTGGTGTATTCACACTGACTGATCTAGTACATCACTGTTAAGGCCTGGTGTAATCACACTGACTGATCTAGTACATCACTGTTAAGGCCTGGTGTATTCACACTGACTGATCAAGTACATCACTGTTAAGGCCTGGTGTAATCACACTGACTGATCAAGTACATCTCTGTTAAGGCCTGGTGTATTCACACTGACTGATCAAGTACATCACTGTTAAGGCCTGGTGTATTCACACTGACTGATCTAGTACATCACTGTTAAGGCCTGGTGTATTCACACTGACTGATCTAGTACATCACTGTTAAGGCCTGGTGTAATCACACTGACTGATCTAGTACATCACTGTTAAGGCCTGGTGTATTCACACTGACTGATCAAGTACATCACTGTTAAGGCCTGGTGTAATCACACTGACTGATCAAGTACATCACTGTTAAGGTCTGGTGTAATCACACTGACTGATCTAGTACATCACTGTTAAGGCCTGGTGTAATCACACTGACTGATCTAGTACATCACTGTTAAGGCCTGACTGATCAAGTACATCACTGTTAAGGCCTGGTGTATTCACACTGACTGATCTAGTACATCACTGTTAAGGCCTGGTGTAATCACACTGACTGATCTAGTACATCACTGTTAAGGCCTGGTGTATTCACACTGACTGATCAAGTACATCACTGTTAAGGCCTGGTGTAATCACACTGACTGATCAAGTACATCTCTGTTAAGGCCTGGTGTATTCACACTGACTGATCAAGTACATCACTGTTAAGGCCTGGTGTATTCACACTGACTGATCTAGTACATCACTGTTAAGGCCTGGTGTATTCACACTGACTGATCTAGTACATCACTGTTAAGGCCTGGTGTAATCACACTGACTGATCTAGTACATCACTGTTAAGGCCTGGTGTATTCACACTGACTGATCAAGTACATCACTGTTAAGGCCTGGTGTAATCACACTGACTGATCAAGTACATCACTGTTAAGGCCTGGTGTATTCACACTGACTGATCAAGTACATCACTGTTAAGGCCTGGTGTATTCACACTGACTGATCTAGTACATCACTGTTAAGGCCTGGTGTAATCACACTGACTGATCTAGTACATCACTGTTAAGGCCTGGTGTATTCACACTGACTGATCAAGTACATCACTGTTAAGGCCTGGTGTAATCACACTGACTGATCTAGTACATGCACATTTATCTACAGTACAGTGTCCAGGTGTGTAGGAGCAGGGAAGTAGTGATATATATATAGCTATTTATTGTAATATTTAGTTTATTTATGTTTCTCTACAGAATGTGACAGTCCTGTGTGCCATATCACACTGCAGCTGTATAAAGACAGAACTCTGTAAAGATTTGCAGGACAAATGTGTAAAGACATTGAACTGTGTCCAAAAAGGTTTGCTGTTTGAGCTGAAATGCTGGAATGTTAAAAACAGGAGACTAAGGAGTGGAGGTGGTCCAATGATTGTTACTGTCCAATGTGATTTCAAAATGGCGGGTGAAGAGAAAAAATACTAATTAAAAAGAGAGACAGGGTTTTTCGTTGTTTTCTTGCCATTGTCATGATGATGTAAAGTTCTGTTTTAAAGAATGTGGTTGTGTTTGCATGACGTGACAACCCCACCAGATCACAATGCAAGATCACTCTAAGGGCGTGTCCCAAATGTCATCCTATTTCCTATATAGTGCATTACTTTTGACCAGAACCCATGTGGCCCTGGTCAAACGTAGTGCACTATGTAGCGAACAGGGAGCTCTGGTTAAACATAGTACACTATATAAGCCAGGGAATAGTGTGCCATTTCAGATTTGCTCTAAGGCTTTATACTACTGTTATTTTGTTGACTTGTAAATATGCATAAAGTTATTATTGTTATTATGATGTTTGAGATGTTATTATTTATCTGTTTAAAGGTAGGCCTACGTTCCACAATATGATGTCATGCACAGCAGGCAACTGCTTATACTGTAGCAACATCAACAGAATTCAAATCTGCCATGATTGGCTCTGCGAATTGTGCCCTCCCTCGAGGCATGCGCATATTGGGAAGAGCCGATAGTGGCAGTCTTGGGAGATTTGAATTATGCTGTTGTTATTGTTTCTGTTGATCCGCCGTATATGATGTCATATTGCTGAGTGTACCTTTTAAAGGAAAGAGAAAAGCAGAGCAGTATGTCCCCCCCACTCTGTAACTGCTGAAGCCACACGTCTTTTCTAAAGAGTGTTTTACTACGTCAAACTTTTACTGGAGATTATGAATAAATTATAGGTTTTATGCCATATTAAACATTGTGTTGATGGTCACTGTCTCTGTGAATATTATCAGAGAGGAGGGAGAAGGAGAGAAATGAGAGGGGGAGAAAAGAAAATAAGGGGAGGAGAGAGGGAGGATGCTAAGGAAAGAAAATAATAAAATAACAAAACAGCTGTTTCTCATTTTCACTTCTCATTTAGCATGAGGTGACATCACCACCGCCTCACTGCATGCATTACAAACCCCGTAATTTATGTCAGTGGAAGACGAGGCTAATTGGTGGTGGTGGGTGTGGAGAAGGGGGTGTAATGGGAGAGGGAGAGTACAGCTTCTGCAGGGGCCATTCAGAATGTGTAATTGGCTACGGAATTTAAAAATAAATAAAGACTACCATCATCATGAGATAATACATATTTGTTTTAGCCTATACAATGCATTTGGAAAGTATTCAGACCCCTTGACTTTTTACACATTTCGTTACGTTACAGCCTTATTCTAAAATGGATTAAATTACACACAATACCCCATAATGACAAAGCACAAACAGGTTTTTAGAAATCGTTTCAAATGTATTGAAAATAAAACTGAAATATCAAATTTACATAAGTATTCAATGATTACAGCCTCTACTCTTCTTGGGTATGGTTCTACAAGCTTGGCACACCTGTATTTCTCCCATTCTTCTCTGCAGATCCTCTCAAGATCTGTCAGTTTGGATGGGGAGCGTTGCTGCACGTTTTTTTTAGGTCTCTCCAGAGATGTTCAATCGGGTTTAAGTCTGGGTTCTGGCTGGGCCACATCAAGGACATTCAGAGACTTGTCCCGAAGCCACTCCTGCATTGTCTTGGCTGTGTGCTTAGGGTCATTGTCCTGTTGCAACATGAACCTTCGCCCCAGTCTGAGGTCCTGAGTACTCTGGAGCAGGTTTTAATCAAGGATCTCTCTGTACTTTGCTCCGTTCATCTTTCCCTCAATCCTGACTAGTCTCCCAGTCCCTGCCACTGAAAAACAACCCCACAGCATGATGCTTCCACCCCCATGCTTCACCATAGGGACGGTGCCAAGTTTCCTCCATACGTGACACTTGGCATTCAGGCCAAAGAGTTCCATCTTGGATTCATCGGACCAGAGAATCTTGTTTCTTATGGTGTTAGAGTCCTTTAGGTGCTTTTTGGCAAACTCCAAGCGGGCTGTCGCGTGCCTTTTACTGAGGAGTTGCTTTCGTCTAGCCACTCTACCTTAAAGGCCTAAATTGGTGAAGTGCTGCAGAGATGGTTGTCCTTCTGGAAGGTTCTCCCATCTACACAGAGGAACTCTGGAGTCTGTCAGAGTGACCATCGGGTTCTTGGTTACCTCCCTGACCAAGGCCCTTCTCCCCCGATTGCTCAGCTTGGTGGTTCCAAACTTCTTCCATTTAAGAATGGTGGAGGTCACTGTGTTCTTGGGGACCTTCAATGCTGCAGACATTTTTTGGTACCCTTCCCCAGATCTGTGACTCGACACAATTCTGTCTTGGAGCTCTATGGACAGTTCCTTCGACCTCATGGCTTGGTTTTTGCTCTGACATGCACTGTGGGACTTTATATAGACAGGTGTGTGCCTTTCCAAATCAGGTCCAATCAATTGAATTTACCACAGGTGGCCTCCAATCAAGTTGTAGAAACATATCATGTGGTGTGGTGTGTGCAGAACCACCTTCAGCTCAACATCAGCAAACATCAGCAAAACAAAGGAGATGGTGGTGGACTTCAGGAGAACCAAGTCCCAACCGTCTGCAGGGGATGGATGTGGAAATGTTTGGGTCATACAAGTTCCTGGGAGTCCATATGGACAACAGGCTGGAATGGTCTGGTAACACCGGGGCTCTGTACAAAAAGGGCCAGAGCCGACTCTACTTTCTGAGGAGACTCAGGTCCTTCAACATGTGCAGTAAACTACTACATACTTTCTACCCGTCTGCAGTGGTGTGCTTGGGTGCCAACATAAAGGCTGGTGATGCTTCTCAGGATAAATAAAATTATCAGGAAGGCTAGCTCTCTTCTGGGGATTAGCCTTGACACTAGAGGAGGTGGCTGAGAGACGGATCCTGGCCAAACTGCTGACCATCATGGACAACGTCACCCACCCTCTGCATGCCATGGTTATGATGCAGAGGAGCACCTTCAGTCACAGACTGATCCCACCACGGTGTGCCAGAGAGCGCTACAGGAGGTCCTTCCTGCCGGCGGCTATTAGACTATTTAATGCCTCAACAGGGTGCCGTAACATAGACCTGGAACTGTTGGGTTGTTAGGACCTAGTTTAACAATTAGGCATCCATCCGTGAGTAACTCTGGTCTGTAATCACTCATTCACTCAGGACTTATTCATTTAGCACTCATTCATTCAGGACTGTACAGTTGTTATATCATATCACGTGCAATATTGTAAGTAATTATTGGACTGAACTTACGTAGTCATACACTCAGGACTGCATATTAGTATCCTGTCAGTGGTATCTTTTTTTATTGCTTTTAGTATATTGAATGTGCAATATGTGCATTTATCTGTAATTAAACCCTGCACTAAGGACTGTATTTTAAGGGAATTATTATTATTACCCTAAATTATATCATACGCACATTTAGCTATTTAAGTATCTCTTCCTGTCATTTACCTGTACAGTTAATGTAACCATGCAAATATTAACTTACCTGTAAATTTAACCAGACTGTATATTAAGTAAACTATTATTACCTTCACTTATATCATACACACATTTAGCTATTTAAGTATTTCTCTGCCATCGACCTGTATAGTATAGTTAACCATGCAAATATTCCTTATTTATCTATATCAACTTGCAATATTTGTATACATTTTTTTTCACCTAACACTCTGTAACAATGTATAGTGTACATATTCAGGCATTCACCCATACTATGCAATGTCTTTTTATAGCTTTTTTGCACTCCAGACATCTTGTATTTTTATACTTTTTCATTTATCGTGTATCTGTCTTTTGTGTATTTTTGTTCTGGCATTTTCCACCTGCCCTATGTTTTTTCGTAGCTGCTTGATGAATATATTTCCACCCGGGATCAATAAAGTATCTATCTATCTATCTATCTATCTAAGATCAATGAAAACAGGATGCACATGAGCTCAATTTCGAGACTCGTAGCAAAGGGTCTGAATAGTTATGTAAATAAGGTTTTCTCTTTGTTATTGTGGGATATTGTGTGTAGATTGATGAGGGAAAACATATTTAGTACATTTTAGAACAAGGCTGTAACGTAACAAGTTGTGGAAAAGGTAAAGGAGTCTGAGTACCTTCCGAATGCACTGTATGATATGACAGATATTTTTTCAACAGTAGTTTCATTGTAAATCATAGAACCTTGAAAAAGCAAATTTCCAGGGACTGTGTGATTCTGCCACGCCTATATTGTATTTTTGCCGCGAAACTGGGGAGAGGGCAGGACTCGGGCTGTTCCATTCTGTATCCAGGGGAGAAGGCGAGAGACTCGGATCGGAAACTCATTGTAATGTTAATATAAATCAATTCACTCTCTCGGTCGTCGTGTAACGACTTCTATATACAATAAAAGTATCCTGGGCTCACAAAACCAAGTCATCAAGCCTGAAAACATATTTGAACGAAATTCAAAACTGGACTGCACCCCTGCCTTTTGAGACAAGTATATGAACTTTTTTACCGTTCATTCTTTGTTGAGTGAACTGCATGTGAACTTCTGAGAGAAGGAAAATTCGTCGCTCAAACGAGTTAAAATGCTGTTATCATCAAAGGTAAGTGAGGTTTAACAGTTGCAGCTTTTATATCTCCACCCGGATAACTGGCCACCCCTCAGAGCCTGGTTACTCTAGGTTTCTTAGGTTCCTGCCTTTCCAATGAGTTTGTCCTAGCCCCTGTGCAGCTGCATTGCTTGCTGGTTTTAGGCTGGGTATCTGTAGCCTAAAGCACAGTCCAGGGTCCTTATAAGGCCCTTTGTCTTTGCTCCACTGAAGAAAAAGGCTAGTTAAGTGAAGTCAGTTAAAGTAATTGAATTTATATCGACAGCCTATCATAGAAATCAGTGCTACAGTATTTTAATAGGAGAAATGCAATAAGCATGCATTTGGTCTGTTTACATCTTTTGTTAGTAGCCAACCCTTTGACTCATACTACTGAGCCAACCTGTCCTGGTTACACCTCCACCATAGACTACTGGAAAGGACAGTGTGGAAAGGGTATTATATATTAGTGTAGCTTTAACACAGATACATAGAGGAAAATAGTAACGTTAGTTATACAAGTATATTTGGATTTCATCTGTTTTTGTCCCTCCTTCAGACCCACAGGGCCCTGGCGGCCATCTTTGAGAGTCCCAGTGATGACGAGGACTTCCTGGGTTTCGCCATGTCAGTGCCTAGTGACAGCGAATCAGACGACGGCAGGGACAGCCTTGCCTCTGAGGACTCTGCGAAGCCAGTAAGTAGCGGCCAATATTTACCACACATACTACAATCCTGGTTTACTTAATTATGCTACAGTTAGCTGTGGAAATAATCCATCCATCTCTTTCTCTCTCTCTCTCTCCAGGCCATGCGTTTTAGGTCAGAGTTTGTGACTGCTGATTTGGTAAGTGTTCAGACAGAGGGGGGAGGAGTTTGAGGGCTTTGGTGAGGAAGGGAAGAGGGTTCAGAAGCAGGATGAAGGCTTTTGTATTGAGCCCTAACTTGTTCTCTCCAGTGGTATGTGTGTATGGGGATCCTTGGTTGTACCATGACTCTTCTTCTCTCCTGTTTTCGGTTGCGCCAGTGCGTAGCGGAGGAGAGTGATGAGGACACAGGTTTCTACTCTGAGGGGGAGGAGCCACACACACATAAAAGGAGGAGTCTCTGTGTTGCCTTTAGGTGAGTTCAACTGTGTGTCTCTCAAATAGCACCCTATTCACTATATGATCCACTGCTTTTGAATACAGTCATATTATTTTTAAATTAAAGTAATAATTCTATCTCTGCTTCAGGTTTCCCACCAAAAGACTCTCTGCCCAGAAAGGGGAGGTACCAAAGAAACCCCAGCCAATCACTACTGCCCCTCCGGAGAGGAGAACCAATGAAACGCTGCATCAGAAAAGGGGTGTGTCTCAGGTGTCCAGTGGGATGGTGACACGGGGTCAGAAACAGCCTCTAAAAAAAGAGGTAGAGGAGGAAGAAGAGGAGATTGAGTCTCCAGTTCTAAATAAACGAGCCAAGAACATCCAGGAGAACAAGGACATGGTACATGACCTCTAACCACTGATAAGGGTCGTGTTCCGTAGGCAGTTACACTACTGAACACAACCCTGCTGTCTACTTTCCCTGTACCACCCTCTTCCACTGCACCTAATAGTTCTCTCGTGTTATTATTGTGTATATTAGAAGTGTCTCATCCTGTGTTATTGTTGTCCTTCAGTTGGCCAAGTTGTTTGCTGATCTGACCAATATGGCTGAACTCACCCCCTCTACCACGGTGAGTTGGTACACTACATGCTGGACTGGGCTAATGGAATTGGTTCATATTGTGCATGTTTCAGGTTAACTTACTACATTGTAGTTGGACTGGTGGAATCTGTAAATCACCTCGCATCCCAAAGATAAGCGGCACTGCACCTCGTCTTCTGGGTGTGTAGTTTTGACTGGTGCATTGTGGATGTTGTGTTCCAGAAGAAGAGGCGTGTCAGTGAGAAGCCGACCCCTCGTAGACGTGGTGTGTATGAGGGGGGCGAGAGGAGGAACCCATCGCGTGCAGCCAGACCACCAGAGAAGTTTGGCGTGGAGGAGAAGAGTACCTCCCCCTCACGACACGACAGATCTGTGAGGACTATCGATGTCCGGAAACTACTGGAGGTACACGCGGACACATAGTAATAACGTATGGCGTACAAACACATTGCTTACATACGCATGCTCAAACAAATACACATACTCATTATGCACACACACACCCTTTGCACAGATAATTCTTGATCATTGTGATTTGTGCAGGTAGATGATGATGATGGTGTGTGTGTGTGGCCAGGTGGATGATGATCTGAGTAGAAGTGGGAAGAAGAGGAGGGCGAGCAGTGGGAAGAGGAGGAAGATTACACATGTGAGATCAGTCGACGAGATCACCGAGGAAGAGCTGGACAACGTGGCGGAAGGCGCCAAAGACAAGATACTGGACAAGGACCACGTAAGACACACACACAGAGCGCACAAGGCTCTTCAAATTGTCATTTCATCAGCTGCTCAGTCTGTGATAGAAATGGAACTGGTTTGTGTGTTCCAGGGCAGCACGTGTCACCAGTGCAGACAGAAAACTCTGGACACCAAGACGGTGTGTCGTAGCGGAGTATGTTCAGGGGGCAAAGGTCAGTTTTGTGGGCCCTGTCTGAGGAACCGCTACGGAGAGGACGTACGCTCTGCCCTGCTGGACCAAGTTAGTGTACACACACAGCCCTCGACCCAATCAGTACACCGAATGTATTGTTTTGTCAATAAATCCATGTATTTTTCTCTCTGAATCCTGCTCTCTCTGTCTCTCTAGGACTGGGCGTGTCCTCTGTGTAGAGGTATCTGTAACTGCAGTCTATGTCGACGGAGAGAAGGACGTTGTGCAACAGGACAACTTGTCCATTTGGCTCAACACAAGGGCCACAGCAATGTCCAAGATTACCTGGAGAGGTAGGTGCAGTGGTGGAAAAAGTACCCAGTTGTCATACTTGTGTAAAAGTCAAGATGCCTTTTATAGAAAATTACTCAAATGAGTCACACAGTAAAATACTACTTGAGTAAAGTATTTGGTTTTAAATGTACTTAAGTATCAAAAGTATAAGTAATTTCAAATTCCTTTATATTAGGCAAATGCTTTTTTTTAAATGTAGGGATAGCCAGGGGCACACTCCAACACTCAGATATCATGTACCAACAAAGCATTTGTGTTTTAGTGAATCCGCCAGATCAGAGGCAGTAGGGTTCACCAGGAATGTTCTCTTGATAAGTGCGTGAATTTGAACTTTTTCCTGTCTTGCTAAGCATTCAAAATGTAACAAGTACTTTTGGGTGTCCAGTGATTTAAAAATACTTTAAAGTACTACTTATATAGTTTTTGGGTATCTGTACTTTACTATTTATATTTTACAACTTTTACTTCACTGCATTCCTAAAGAAAATAATGTACTTCTTACTCCATACATTTTCTTGACAGTAGGCTACTCGTTAAGTAGGCTAATCATTACATTTTCAAGGCTTAGCGCGACAGCAAAATGGTCCAATTACACCCCTACTGCCTCTGATCTGGTCGAACTTGCTAAACACACATGCTTTGTTTGTAAATTATTCCCCTGGCTATCAGTAAATAAAAAAAATTAAATGGTGCCGTCTGGTTACTTTTTGATACTTAAGTATATTTCAAACCAAATACTTTTACTCAAGTAATATTTTACTGGGTCACTTTTACTTGAGTCATTTTCTATTAATGTATCTGTACTTTTACTCAAGTATGATATTTGGATACTTTTTCCACCACTGGGGGTGTCAAGGAAAATGTATGTAGTAAAAAGCACATTATTTTCTTTAGGAATGTAATGGAGTAAAAGTTACCCCAAAAAACGAATTAAGTAGTACTTTTAAAGTATTTTTACTTAAATTACTTTACCATCTGGTGTGTGTGTGTGTGTGTGTGTGTGTGTGTTGGATTGAGCCAGTAAAGGTTGCTTTAAATAAAACATCTCTACTTTTCTCTCTCCACAGCATCCAAAAAGATCTTCGAGCCTAGACAGGATCTTTGAACCTAAGCAGACAGCACCACCCGTTGGTCAGGACAGATAATTACACCCTGGAGGCCCGGAGGGAGAGACCCAGCAGAGAGGGTGCGTCTCAATAATCACTCCTTTCTCCAGAAGTGTACACTCGTTCACGATTTCCTACAAATCTGAAAGCATTGGATTTGCATGGGCTAAAGGGACTTTCCACCATATTTCTATACCAGTAATTTCCCTTCAAATCAATGAATGGAAGTGAGCAAGTGCACGCTTTGGGCAGAAGGAAAGATAATTAGGACGTAGTCATACTGACACACAGCATTGTCTTGCTTTTGTACTGCCACAGTTCAGACTAGAGTCCAGGGTTTTGGATCTCTAGATGATCTAGAACAGTGTTCCTCAATCTCTGCCACTTCCCTATGACACCCTAATTGAATCAGTCATGTTCAGTAGGGAGACAACGTTTTGAAACGGGAGGTAGTACAATTTCAAGATTTCAATCTTTCACCGTAGCAAAATGTTTTGCTACGGTGTACACCACTGAATGTGACCCAGGAAAACCATAACTTGTGGATCCCTGCAACTAAAAAGTTTGAGCAACACCGGTCTAGATGCATATCTGTGGTTCCAAGGCTGTGTTTATACAGGCAGCCCAATTCTGAAATTCTTAAATCATCTTTTTATGCAACGGCAGTCAGGCAGTGCAGTTGAACTTTTTATTAGACCAGGGATGAGGCGGAGGGTAAAGACCCAAACGCTGTTAAATTTCATATCTTTTTAATTTGCGGAATAACGTTTACGCACCTATTATTATGCTAAATTAGCATAGTTCGCATTTACGTTACTTGAGAGTTTACACCTATTTTACCACTGCTTCCCTGGTAGTTTTACTTTTACTGAAGGGAACATAACATATTCCCTTGGTTATAGACCATAGCCAATATAATTGGGCCTGTGGCATGTATAGTGGACTGTTTAATACACTTATTTTTTTTACTTTTTTTTTTTTTTTGTTCCATATTGAATTAGTTTTAAGACTGCTTCTGAAAGTGGACACTGTACGTTAGTTGAATCTGAATAAATAACTGAATTTATAATGTTAACTAGTTGGTGTCTATCTATTTGTGTGTATGTCACAATGGCTGTAGTAGCAGTTTGGAATGTCTGTATATAGATTTAATCCTCAAGGGTTAGTGAAGGAGAAAACATTTCAGAAGGAAACGGGAAGAATCTAAATTGGGCTTGAGAGGTCAAAGGGGGGTTAATTGTAGGGTCCTGAGATAGTCGTGACCATGGCTAACAACCAGGTACCTTCCCTGTCTATTGGGTTCAAACTGATGTGTGTGTGTGTGTGTGTGTGTGTGTGTAAGTAGCTTTTGGTAGGACAGTGGACACTATTTTAGTCATTTAGAAGACGCTCTTATTCAGAGCGACTTAGTGCATTAATCTTAAGACAACCACATATCAGTCATAGTAAGTAAACACATTTTTTCTCAGTCAGCTAGTAAGGGGGACGACACACCAGTAATAACACCTGTTTGACAGAGCGAGTGAGAGACTGAGGGAGACTGACCCTAATCAGGAAGAACTTATGATAAAGAGAGAGCGACGCAGAGAGGCTAACCCTTATACTGTATACTGAACAAAAACATTAACGCAACATGCAACAATATTACTGAGTTACAGTTCATATAAGGGAATCAGTCAATTTAAATAAATGAATTTTGCCCTAATCTATGGATTTCACATGATTGGGCAGGGACGCAGCCATGGGTGGGCTTGGTAGGGCATAGGCTTACCCACTTGGGAGCCAGGCCCAGCCAATCAGAATTAGTTTTCATCAAGTGTCTGGGTGGCTGGTCTCAGAGATCCCGCAGGTCAGGAAGCCGGATGTGGAGGTCCTGGGCTGGTATGGTTACACGTGGTCTTTGGTTGGGAGGCAGGTTGGATGTACTGCCAAATTCTCTAAAATGACATTAGAGGCAGCTTATGCTAGATAAGTTAACATTAAATTATCTGGCAACAGCTCTGGTGGACATGCCTGCAGTCAGGATGCCAATTGCACGCTCCCTCAACTTGAGACCTCTGTGGCATTGAGTTGTGTGATGACAACTGCACATTTAGCATGGCCTTTTGTCCCCAGCACAAGGTGCACCTGTGTAAAGATCATGCTGTTTAATCAGTTTCTTGATATGCCACACCTGTCAAGGGGATGGATTATCTTGGCAAAGGAGAAATGCTCACTAAACGGATGTAAACAAATTTGTGCACAATTTGAGAGAAATAAACTTTCTGTGTGTATGGAACTTTTTGGGGATCTTTTATTTCAGCTCATGAAACATGGGACCAACACTTTACATGCCACATTTTATATTTTTGTTCAGTATAATATACAGTATAGGGAGAGAGGCTGTATATTATAAGGGCTAGTCTCTCTCCTGCCCTCTGTATATCTGTCTGTATATTATAAGGGCCAGAGACTAGCTCTTATAATATACAAATAGTGAGAGTGTCCCTTATTCCAAGGTGAGAAAGGGAGATACTTGGGCTCCCGAGTGGCGCAGTGGTCTAAGACACTGCATCTCAGTGCTAGAGGCATCACTACAGACAACCTGGTTCGAATCCAGACGGTATCACATCCGGCTGTGATTGGGAGTCCCATAGGGCAGCGCACAATTGGCCCACCATGTCCGAGTTTGGCCGGTGTAGGCCTTCATAAATAACAATAAAATACACTGACCCTATAATAGAGGGAGCGAGACACTCACCACTGTGATAGATAGAGATGGAGAGGGACATGAAGGGAGCGAGACGCCGACCTTTATAAAAATAAATAGAGGGAAGGAGTGACTGCCCCTCATGATAAAAAAAGTGAACACCTCTTGCCCAACCCCCACATTACAGTCACCGCCCTTCTCTCTGTTTCTCACCCTACCTTGACTGTACGCCGCACCAGCCCAACCGTTTACCGCAAGGCAGGCTGGGAGGTGAAGTCCCCGTCGCCACAACACATTTCGAAGGCGAGGCTTAGCCAAATACAACTCCCATCTCAACCCTCGCATACCTAGTCCTGAATATGTGGGAGGAGCGCACCGCCCACAAAAAGCCACAGCTATCTGTCTCCAGCTGCAATTCTAAAATTCAACTATAAAAAATTGGCATAAAATAGTGGTATTGATGAGGGGAGTTTTTGCATGAAGATCGTTGGAAAGGCTTGATGTACCTAGCGGCAGAAACAGCAGTGGCAGAAAGAGAGGAGAGAGAGCGAGGGGTGTTGGTCTGATGGGTAAATGGAAGTGGGTGGGCCTACCGCGGACACACTACTAACTTGAATTAGAATACATTTTTGCTGTCGATTTTTCCGTTAATGGAAATAACGCGCGTCGGTCGTTGTAAGGTGTTTTCGGTTGGTTTTGAGAGGCGTCGGGCACGGAAACCAGACTGTTTCCAGTTATAACGGGAGGTTTGATTGTTGCTCGAGTTTTGTACCGCCCTTCCTGCCGAGTGGGTGGTTTAGGTGCTAACCGGAGCGACGACACAGCCCAGCTCGAGCTATTCGCGGAGAAAAAAGGCCGTCCTTACCCGGTGCTTCAGCCGGCCTTTCTCCCATAGCCTCTCCTCTCTGGTTTATGAATGCGTTATGAGTGGTAGGTATCCTCCCCTCATCTCCGTCTCCACCCCTCTATTCCTCTTTTCTTTCTCCCTCGCTTTCTTTGCATACAGCCTGACAGATATGCAGAAACCGTTTGATGATAAAGAATAGCTTTTTCTTAAAAAAGAGGCAACACGTTTCCATAACTGATATGTTTTGTTGTATTAGTCTCTAATCGGGTTCCGATCACTGTGTATGCCTTTTGGGCCGGTATTTGAACCATATGGTGTCACTACACTGTGTATGTCTTAATGTGCAGGGAAATATTGACATATTTATAGCCTATTTCTATTAGGTGGTCTCAGTTTACACACAGTGTCATTGATACATGTGACCACTAATCATTCAGTCCTACAGTATTAGTCCATTGATTATTGATCAATAATTGTTTGATCCATGGTCCTCAGATCAGAAGAAGGAAGTGTCGGGATCAGAAGGAGGGAAACCAGGCAAGAAAGGCAAACGTTCTGGATCACAGGTAGACTGGTGTACAGACACACACACACACCACTTTCTGGTTCTGTCTAGAGACCACGTTCAGAGGATTGCATTATGTCTTTCAACACCAATAATGGACTTGTCTTTGGCTCCATGTCTATGAGATTAGGTTTTTACAGAATAATACAAAATATTTATTCAATATTTTCAGAGCATTTTCATAGCATGTGTTCTGACAGGGTTTCCAAAGGCATGTTTAATTCTAGTGTTGATATAGACTGTCATGTAGCTTCTGTATAAAAAAACACTAGCTGTCTATACATGCAGCTTTAGAAGTGTATTTGTGTGAGTGCGTGTGTGTGGGTGATATTAAATATTTGCCCGTGACCTACACTCCTAGAAAAAAAGGTGCTATCTAGAACCCTTTGAACAACCCTTTTTGGTTCCAGGTAGAACCTTTTTGGTTCCAGGTACAACCCTTTTTGGTTCCAGGTACAACCCTTTTGGGTTCCATGTAGAACCCTTTCCACAAAGGGATCTACCTGGATCCAGAAAGGATTATACCTGGAACCAAAAAGGGTTATCCTATGGGGAGAGCTGAAGAACCCTTTCGGAACCCTTTTTTCTAAGAGTGTAGTTACTTTGTGACTACTGCGCTCTCTCTCGCTCTCTCTCGCTGTCTATCTGTATGTTGTCTCTCTGTGTGTGTGTGTGTGTGTCTGTCTCTGTCTGTCTGTCTCTCTCTATGTATCTCTGTCTGCCTATATGCATGTTGTCTCTGTGTGTGTGCCCGTTCTAAGTTTGAATTCCCCCTGTGTGTGTGTGTGTGTGTGTGTGTGTGTGTGTGTGTGTGTTCTCTCTCTAGGATTCCCAGCCGTCTCCCCTAGCCCTACTGGCTGCGACCTGCAGTAAGATTGGAGGTCAGGGAGGAGTGGAAGGACAGGTCCAGTTGCAAGCTGGTCAAATACAGGTAGCAATTATTATTATCACAATCAATAATAATTATATAGCTAGAAGGTTTGTTATTTCTTGTATTAATGTTCTTGTTACTGTTGTGGTTGATAGATAGATAGATAGATAGATAGATAGATAGATAGATAGATAGATAGATAGATAGATAGATAGATAGATAGATAGATAGATAGGTACTTTATTGATCCCCCGAGGGGGAAATTTCATGAATGTTGCTTATGAAAGTTCTGAAACAATAAGACATTATAAAGACCCATAAATGCTTTTTAGCATGGTTCATACACTACATGGCCATTATAAAGGCTCACACATGCTTTATAACACAGTATATATCTGCAGACTTTCAGTGTACTGTGTGTTGATTGTACTTCCAGATCCAGAGACACATACGTTCAGCCGGGAACCAGACTCTGGTTCCTACTGTAGTACATGCTTATTCAATTATGTTTATTTATTGTTTATGTATTGTGTATTTGTTTATGGATGTTTATTTATTGTTTGTGTATATTTATTTATTTTGTATTTATTGTCTATGTATCTTTATCTATTGTTTATGTATATTTATTGTCAGTTGCAGGGTGGGCAGATCCAGGGTCATATAGTTGTAGATGCAGCAGGTAATCAGACTCTGGTTCAGCAACAGTTAGAACTGGTTCCTGCCCAGTTCACTGGTAATGGATGGCAGATCATCACTACCGCTCCCCAAATGGCCAATGACACTGCCAATCAACCTGTCGCCGTAACGCTGGCCACCACTTCAGCCAATGACAGTGCTCAGGCAGGCCGTAAGATGAAGGCAGTGGGCGGGACTAAAACCATAGCAGCCAATCAGCAGCCTCAGCAGCAGCAGTTCCAGATCATCCAGGTGTGTGTGTGTGTGTGTGTGTGTGTGTGTGTGTGTGTGTGTGTGTGTGTGTGTGTGTGTGTGTGTGTGTGTGTGTGTGTGTGTGTGTGTGTGTGTGTGTGTGTGTGTGTGTGTGTGTGTGTGTGTGTGTGTGTGTGTGTGTGTGTGTGTGTGTGTGTGTGTGTGTGTGTGTGTGTGTGTGTGTGTGTGTGTGTGTGTAGAATGGAAAGTTGACTGGATGCATGCAGTCATACGGAAATTCTGGTCCTACAACCTATAACTGTCTTTTTCTTTAGTATACTATCTCTGTTTGTGTGTCCAGGTTCAGAACATGCCCACATTATGTCACTATGTTTTTAAGTAATGTTATTATGTTTATCTCTCCAGGTGCAAAATATGCCTTCGTCGGGGGGTGGGGTCCAGTATCAGGTTATCCCCCACCTGCAGACGGCAGACGGCCAACAGATCCACATCAGCCCCCAGACCGCATCCCTGGGGGGGCAGCACATCCAGATCAGGTAGGCGGCAGCTGTTTTAAAGGTTAGACCGGTAGCCTGCATGTTAGAGTTTAGACAGGAGGTTTGGGCGATTTAAAAAGTGGGAAAATTAACTTTTTACTGATGAAAATGGATGAAGTGTTTCTATTCTATTCAGTCCGGCCCAGGGCGGTTTACCAGAGCAGGTCCAGCTGATCCAGACCCAGAACCAATCCCAAACCCAGGCCATCCTACAGCCGGCCAACCAGCAGGCCATCCTCACTGGCTCAGCCAATCAGACGTTGCAGCTTCGTCCAGCCCAGTCCTTCCCGCTACAGATGCAGACCTTACAGGGCTCCCAGACCCAGGTAATGACTACAGTACCCATAAACATCGGCGGTATGACCCTCGCCCTGCCGGTCATGAATAATTTAGCGGGGGGCGGAGCTGTGCAGCTTATCCAAGCAGCCGACGGTAGCTTTACCGTAGCTAACAGCAACCAGCTGGTGACAACAACGGCGGCGGTGTCCGGGGCAGCTACTGTTACCGGGTCATCGGGTGGTACCATAACAACTGTTGCCGGGGGCGATGGAGCATTGTCGGATGGAACACAGCTGAGTTCTGTAGCCGGGTTGGACGGCGGGGTGGAGAGAGACACACAGAACCAACCCAGCGAGCAGGACTCACAGAACTCACAGATGGTACGTGTGTGTGTGTTTGTGTGACTTAACATCCTTGTAATAAAAGGATGAATTTATTGATTTGTTGATTAATTCATTGGTTGGTTGAATGACATGTCCAGAGCCAGGCCAACGGACTGCAGCAATCAGATCCTCCAGGGACCATCCAGCAGGTCATCGTGGGACAGGTGGGTTCTACTCGGCTGTTTTTAACTTTCGACCTTCCATTCTATTCTATTATGATATGATATTATACTATAATAAGTTATATTATAAGTTGTTATTATCATCATTGTCCAGATGGGCAACCAGGTGTTGCAGCAGATCCAGATCCAGCCACAGAACCAGGTAACACACACACACACACACACATACACACATACACACACACACACAGTAAATCTGCAGAAAGTGTGTAAACCCTGTGTTTGTTTCCACCAGATCCAAGGCCAGCCGCATCAGATCCAAACCTTTCAGTTAGGACCAGGCGGAACCCTACAGCCCATACAAGCCTTCCAGAACCAACAGGTAATTAGCTGCTCTCTGCTGCTCTCAACAGTTTGGGGAAGGGCTGTGTGCTCGATATACACCTTTGAAGGGGTGTCCACATACTTTTGCTTATATATAGTGTATATTTATTCTATCGTCTGGTTTTAATGTGTGTTGTATTGATTTGAATTGAATGTCTGAATGATTGATAGCTTTTTTCAAATTAATTAATTCTTCCAGGTTCTGATCCGGACCCCAACCCTCTCCTCGTCGGGCCAGATCACATGGCAGACCCTGCAGCTCCCGGGGGGGATGTCTGTGCCTCAGCAGCTGACCCTGGCCACTGTGGGTGGAGGGGCTGTGGGAGGAGGGGGCTTCGTGCAGCTGGGAGGGGCTCCCCTGACACTGAGTGCTGCCCAAATCAACCCTGGGTCGGGGGTGCAGACGGTCAATATCGCTGGACTGGGCACCGCTGGGGTACAGATGCAGGGGGTACCCCTCACCATCACTGGACTACAGGGTGAGAACAGAGAGACACAGAGAGAGAGGGACAGTGTGTGCGTGTTTGTTGAGTGTTGTTCTCCAAATGTATATTTGTTTACTTTCTGGGGGGGTTGGGAGCAGTGCTAAAAAAGTATATTCTACTCTACTGTACCACAATTGATATACGCTTCTGGGCTTTATTGTGTTTTAATCCTCAATCATTTGTAATTAATGTAATGTTGTCTCTGGCTGGAGCAAGCTACTACTTTGAATTATCCAATAAATAAAATGTAAATAAAAAATACTCTACTCTATTCTGACACCAGGTCAGCCGCAGGGTCAGGAGGGCGGGGTTAAGGTCCAGTCGTCCCCAGTAAAGGTAACCATGGGTAACGTGGCAGGGTCGTCGCTAAGCCCAGACCAGATGGGTTCTGTCCAGAGTTCATCAGACCAGGAAGGACCGCCCAGCAAGAGGCTCCGCAGGGTGGCGTGCTCCTGTCCTAACTGTAGGGATGGAGAGGGGAGGTACGTGCACACACACACATGCATGCTCGCACACACACACACACGCACACTCTCACTGTCTCTTTCTGACTGTGTGTATGTGTGTTGCAGGACCAGTGGAGACCCGTCTAAGAAGAAGCAGCATGTGTGTCACATGGAGGGCTGTGGGAAGGTCTACGGTAAGACCAGTCAATACTGTGGAAAAGTCTATGGTAAGACTAGTCTATACTGTGGAAAGGTCTACGGTAAGACCAGTCAATACTATGGAAAGGTCTATGGTAAGACTAGTCTATACTGTGGAAAGGTCTATGGTAAGACCAGTCAATACTGTGGAAAGGTCTACGGTAAGACCAGTCTATACTGTGGAAAGGTCTACGGTAAGACCATTCTATACTGTGGAAATGTCTACGGTAAGACCAGTCTATACTGTGGAAAGGTCTATGGTAAGACCATTCTAAACTGTGGAAAGGTCTACGGTAAGACCAGTCTATACTGTAAGAAATAGAGATTTACTAGTCTATGGAATCAATTAAATATAGAATATTAATATGATATTAACAATCTGTAATAATATTCTATCTACCAGGTAAGACCAGTCACCTGAGAGCTCACCTCCGCTGGCACACAGGAGAACGACCCTTCGTCTGTAACTGGATATTCTGTGGCAAGAGGTTCACACGCTCGGACGAACTACAGAGGCACAGACGGACACACACAGGTACGCACTCCCAAGCCCACACACACACAGGTACGCACTCCCAAGCCCACACACACACAGGTACACACTCCCAAGCCCACACACACACGGGTACGCACTCCCAAGCCCACACACACACAGGTATGCACTCCCAAGCCCACACACACACAGGTACGCACTCCCAAGCCCACACACACACAGGTATGCACTCCCAAGCCCACACACACACAGGTACGCACTCCCAAGCCCACACACTCACACACACAGATATGTCCTGTGTCTATGTTGTTCTTATTCAGATGTACCCATCCTCCAGGTGAGAAGAGATTTGAGTGTCCAGAGTGCAGTAAGCGTTTCATGCGTAGCGACCATCTCTCCAAACACATCAAAACCCACCAGAACAAGAAGGGAGGGGCTTCTCTCGCCATAATCACTACTGATGACATGGAAGATTCCAACCAGGGCTTAGGCTCCTCCCCTCGCATCGTAACTGTGGAGACGCTCTCCCAGGACTCCGCCCCCGCCACTCCAACAGCCTCCTCACCCAATCAAATGGAGGGAGAAGAGGGGGAGGAGGAAGAGGAGGAGTTTGAGTAGTGACCAGTGACCACTACTGTTTAGGGAGAAAGCAGGGAGAGCTGACTTCCTGGTTGGTCTCCATGGCTACCCTGTGGCTGTGGATGTCAGGTGGTCTATTTATTTTATAATTTTTTTCAAAAAGAAGAGAAATATGATGAACTGAAAATTACATAAACAGACAGAGGAATCTGAATCTGAACTAATGAATGAATCTAATGACAGAAGGTATGAATTAGTAGAATGGTGTTTATAACAGAACAGAGGTCAGGGGAAAAGGTATAATATAGATTTAGGGTGGATCTGAACTCGCACCCTATCCCCTATATAGTGCACTACTTTTGGCCAGAGCCTTCTGAGTAGTTTCTTATGTAGGGAAGAGAATGCCATTTTGGATAGGCTAATTAGACTAGCACAAGACAGAACCCTAGAGTTCTAAAACATCAATAAGAGACGTTGGATGTGGCCCAAATCGCTAGGGTGCCATTTGAAACGCAGCAATTGTATCTCTATGCACAAAGATGTTCCTCTGATAGTACTGTAATGATGATGATGAAACATGATGGTCCAGACTGTAGGACAGACAGGTGAGCGGAGCAGGGACAGGTGTGTGTGTGTGTGTGTGTGTGTGTGTGTGTGTCAATGTATCTCGGTTCAACAGGACTATAGTTCAGGTAAAGACCAGTCTGATAAACTCTCACTGAAGAAAGACAAGAAAAAAAGGAATAGACCTCCTAAAGGGTTGAAGAAAAGCACATAGAAAAGATTTATAAATGATGCATTCCTATAGAAACGCTCTGCATTTGAAATATTAATAGTTTCTATAAAACTAACAATCTAGCTTTCTGCAACAGGCTGTTTAGTGAAAGCAATACTATAAGACAATCCTAGTGAAACCATGTTTACATTAATGACAGTAGAGGAAAAGGTTTCCCTGGTATGAAACAGCCAGTCAGCTCACAGCGTTTAAAGGTACACTCAGCAATATGACATCATCATACACAACCGGGTGACTTCCTGCTTGATAATGCCATATTGCTGAGTGCACCATTAAGCACTAGCTCTCCTGGGGTTGGTGGGTGGGTAAGACCGTGTAAGAAAGCAGGGCTAATGTCAAAACACACAGAGCAGCATCATATCTGAACTCTAAACTTGTATAAAGTATCAATGTCTGAGATAAACGGGATACATTTCAGTAATTAGACATATTCCAAATAATATATATCTGAGATATTTCAAGTGATTAGAGATATTCCAGTAACAGTTAAAGAGTTCCAGTGTGATTTGACATCTGTGCTGCTTTCTCTGCATTGTGAAGGTTGAGCCCCCTGTGTGTAAATCCTAGTACTACAACGCCTTAAAACAAGCAGTATTACACACATACGGGGGGGGGGCATGAAGAGAAGGGGTGATGGAGGGAAGAGAAAGGGTTGTGGGAGGGGGGATGTTATTACTATGTGGTTGTTATGACACGTTTCTGGTGATGTTGCTCTATGTTAGTGTCAGTGCATACGTTTTTTAATTGTATTTTTAGCGCTTTATTTTCTTAACCCCCCCTCCAGTACATTCTGACACAGATGATTACTGTGTACAGCTAATTTATCTGTACTATTTTAATATCTTCCTTTTGCTGGAGTGTATCGTACGTATGCGTTGATCAGAGGTGTGTACAGCATGTCGCCTTTTAGTGCCGTTTTCTCTTATTTTTAATTAATCGTAAACTTATTTTGCTACGTCTGTCGTCGTTATGACTGAGGCGCGTCATTTCTACTATATCGCGCCATAATATGTTTAAAAAAAATTAAATAAAAGCCAAAAATAAATAAAATATAAAAATAATATTAGAAAATTAAATGGTTGATACACCAATCAGATGTGGATGTTTTTGGTAATAGTTTGTGTGACAACCAGTTTTCTTTAATATTTTCTAGTGACATCTCATTTGTAAAATGTTTTTCTAAGCAGTTTGTGGATCTCCATGATGATTGATAAGGCTGTCCTCCAAGGCTACAGGTTCTTGATTATTGATATTTTATTGATATTTTTAAATCAACTTTGTACAAATGTGTTATGTTACTGGGATTAAAGAAGTGAAAATAGAAAAAAAGACTTTGCCTGCATAACACTTAAAATAAAGTGATGAAATCAGTCTAAACCAGTCTCTCTCACTCCTCCCAACCGTGTGTGTGTTCTGTTGGGTCATGTTGTAAAATGTAAACACTGACCTCTACCTATGAAGTTGCTCTCATAACAATTGAACATACAATCTCTCTTCCCTCTCTCTTTCTCTCAGTTCTCAGCTGTGTTTTGAGTGTGACAGTAGTCTGATCCTGTGATGGTGGTAACTGAGACCGATTTAAAATGAACAATTTTGCCATCTCTCTTCCAGTGGTGATTTTAGCATGTAAATCTTGCTGGGCAAATAAAAATCATTTTTTTAATGCTTGCCAGAAAAGCCACTACACAAACACAACACTAAACAATACGTTAATTGCACTATAATGGTGACAAACGGGGCCCCAAAAACTGTTAGGGTCTACATAGAGCTGTCTCAACAGCAGAGTCCCAACACCTTACCACTGCTACACCTGGCTATCAGCGGAGCCTTGTCTGGCAGCGAAACAGTTCATTCAGCCTCATTTACTGCCTTTTAAAAAAAACATAGCTGATATGAATGACTTGTTTAATTAAACAAATGTGTTTTCTGGTGACAATTGAGATGTACAAACTATGGCATAAGGGGACAACGAGCGGATAAGAGGCAATCCGTAATTTCAATGAAGACATTAACGAGCGAGCTAGGACGGACGTAGTCAATATAACTATTTGTTCAACACTTTTGAAATGTACAGAGACAGAATTCAGAACATGGGCCGTTCTTACAGTATTCTCCCAGTACATCAAGATAGAACAGTAGCCTAAGATATGAGGGAGAAAGGGACCAAATTATTAGGGTGAGGCAAATGGGCTACTAACAGCTTACTACACAACATACACTTAGTATTATTTTTACATATCTCCCTGGCATATTACATAGTTTTTGCAGCAGCGTACAATACATTTTTGGGTTCACCTTGTTGTGCTGTGCTCACTTGAACAGGAAGGTGGTGCGGCGGTCCATGTGGGCAAATTTTGTCATCAAAATCTGGCATTCTGGATTTAGTGCGTTTGGCGACGAATATGTAGTGAGGGCCAGCCAACGAGAGCATACAGGTCGCAGTGGTGGGTAGTATATGGGGCTTTGGTGACAAAATGGATGGCACTGTGATAGATTACATCAAATTTGTTGAGGAGTGTTAGAGGCTATTTTGTAAAATTCCACATATTCTAAGTCAGACCCGTCCAGAGTATTGATGCTAGTCAGGCAGACATGTGCGGGCAGCGATCGGTTGAAGAGCATGCATTTAGTTTTACTAGCATTTAAGAGCAGTTGGAGGCCACGGAAGGAGTGTTGTATGGCATTGAAGCTCGTTTAGAGGTTTGTTAACACAGTGTCCAATGAAGGGCCAGATGTATACAGAATGGTGTCGTCTGCGTAGAGGTGGATCAGAGAGTCACCAGCAGCAAGAGCAACATCATTGATACAGTGGGGAGAACAAGTATTTGATACACTGCTGATTTTGCAGGTTTTCCCACTTACAAAGCATGTGGAAGTCTGTAATTTTTATCATAGGTACTCTTCAACTGTGAGTGACGGAATCTAAAACAAAAATACAGAAAATCACATTGTATGATTTTTAAGTAATTAATTTGCATTTTATTGCATGACATAAGTATTTGATACATCAGAAAAGCAGAACGTAATATTTGGTACGGAAACTTTTGTTTGCAATTACAGAGATCATACGTTTCCTGTAGTTCTTGACCAGGTTTGCACACACTGCAGTAGGGATTTTGGCCCACTCCTCGATACAGACCTTCTCCAGATCCTTCAGGTTTCGGGACTGTCGCTGGGCAATACGGACTTTCAGCTCCCTCCAAAGATTTTCTATTGGGTTCAGGTCTGGAGACTGGCTAGGCCACTCCAGGACCTTGAGATGCTTCTTACGGAGCCACTCCTTAGTTGCCCTGGCTGTGTGTTTCGGGTCGTTGTCATACTGGAAGACCCAGCCACGACCCATCTTCAATGCTCTTACTGAGGAAAGGAAGTTGTTGGCCAAGATCTCGCGATACATGGCCCCATCCATCCTCCCCTCAATACGGTGCAGTCGTCCTGTCCCCTTTGCAGAAAAGCATCCCCAAAGAATGATGTTTCCGCCTCCATGCTTCACGGTTGGGATGGTGTTCTTGGGGTTGTACTCATCCTTCTTCTTCCTCCAAACACAGCAAGTGGAGTTTAGACCAAAAAGCTCTATTTTTGTCTCATCAGATCACATGACCTTCTCCCATTCCTCCTCTGGATCATCCAGATGGTCATTGGCAAACTTCAGACGGGCCTGGACATGCGCTGGCTTGAGCAGGGGGACCTTGCGTGCGCTGCAGGATTTTAATCCATGACGGCGTAGTGTGTTACTAATGGTTTTCTTTGAGACTGTGGTCCCAGCTCTCTTCAGGTCATTGACCAGGTCCTGCCGTGCAGTTCTGGGCTGATCCATCACCTTCCTCATGATCATTTATACCCCACGAAGTGAGATCTTGCATGGTGCCCCAGACCGAGGGAGATTGACCGTCATCTTGTACTTCTTCCATTTTCTAATAATTGCGCCAACAGTTGTTGCCTTCTCACCAAGCTGCTTGCCTATTGTCCTGTAGCCCATCCCAGCCTTGTGCAGGTCTACAATTTTATCCCTGATGTCCTTACACAGCTCTCTGGTCTTGGCCATTGTGGAGAGGTTGGAGTCTGTTTGATTGAGTGTGTGGACAGGTGTCTTTTATACATGTAACGAGTTCAAACAGGTGCAGGTAATGAGTGGAGAACAGGAGGGCTTCTTAAAGAAAAACAAACAGGTCTGTGAGAGCCGGAATTCTTACTGGTTGGTAGGTGATCAAATACTTATGTCATGCAATAAAATGCAAATTAATTATTTAAAAATCATACAATGTGATTTTCTGGATTTTACAGACCTCTACATGCTTTGTAAGTAGGAAAATCTGCAAAATCGGCAGTGTATCACCACCACAGAAAGCACTGAGCTAGGCTGAAACACCTGCATTTTGGAGCTGCCTTACTCAAGAAAACAAAAAAGAGACCATGTTTGTATGCGGCTTTATTAACTCAGTTATATATATATATTTTTTCATTGTTTGCAAACTGATATGTGACATATTAATGCCAAAATGTATTTATTTTTTGTTGCTAGAAATGTGGGGCTCAAAACAGGTGGGCCACTTCTCTCTTCACACACACACCTGCGGTGCCTAGAAATATGTCTGCTGGTGTTTACTCTGTAATTACCTCGGAAGCCAAACCTCCTCCGTTCCCGCCCTTCTCAGGGGGTTGCTAGGCAACGAAGCAGTCTGCCGGCCAGAGGCATGGCTGGTTGTGTGTTTGTGTGAGCAAGCATAGCTGGTTGTGTGTGTGCGTGGAGGCGTTGTTGGTTGTGTGTGTGTGCGTGTGTGTGTTGTTTAGAGGTGTGGTTGATTGGAAGGGAAGGAGAAACCACATAACTATGTAGGAATGGAAAAGGCCACGCTTTCCTGCTTTATTTGTGTGCATCAACGCTATCTTGTAAAATATGACATCTAGGTCATATGTCTTCAATTGCCTTGATGTTTGGTGTGGCTGTATGTGTACTGCGCTGTCTGATAATCTCAATCAATGGATAGTCAGTCACTATAGCCTATAATTATGAATTTACTAATGAGTCAACACACTTGAGGTTATAAAGAATCAGAACGAGTTACACATCTGTTCAAATCTAACACTTAATAATTTCATTATAACATTCATGGTACAGGAACTCTTAATCACAAGCATTTACAGAAAATATACAGAAAATATACACTTTTATTATACAAACATAATGCCCAGTTAGCAGTCTGAGGTCAAATACCAGTCAAATAGCTGAGCTTTAATTTAGCTTGGAGTTTGAACTTTTGGGACTATTGCATTAGTTTCACTGTACCGCAAAAACTCAGTGATGTGATAAAATTATCAACTTGACATAAGAATTTTTCAAACAACTTAAGTACGGCTTATGAATTACTTATTTGCGGGTTATGAACGTGTAACAAAATCCTTATGTACAGTGCATTCAAAAAGTATTCAGACCCCTTCCCTTTTTCCACATTTTGTTACATTACAGCCTTATTCTAAAATGGATTCAATAAATAAAAATCCTCATCAATCTACACACAATACAATGTTTTTAGACATTTTTGCAAATATATTGAAAATAAAAAAAACTGAAATACCTTATTTACACAATATTCAGATCCTTTACTATGAGACTCGAAATTGAGCTCAGGTGCATCTTGTTTCCATTGATCATCCTTCAAGGCACAGATCTGGGGAAGGGTACCAAAACATTTCTGCAGCATTGAAGGTCCCCAAGAACACAGTGGCCTCCATCATTCTTAAATGGAAGAAGTTTGGAACCACCAAGATTCTTCCTAGAGCTGGTCGTCCGGCCAAATTTAGCAATCGGGGGAGAGGGGCCTTGGTCAGGGAGGTGATCAAGAACCCATGGTCACTCTGACAGAGCTCCAGAGTTCCAGAAGGACAACCATCTCTGCAGCACTCCACCAATCAGGCCTTTATAGGTAGTGGCCAGATGGAAGCCACTCCTCCGTAAAAGGCACATGACAGCCCGGTTGGAGTTTGCCAAAAGGCACCTAAAGGACTCTCAGACCATGAGAAACAAGATTCTCTGGTCCGATGAAATCAAGATTGAACTCTTTGGCCTGAATGCCAAGCGTCACGTCTGGAGGAAATCTGGCATCAACCCTACGGTGAAGCATGGTGGTGGCAGCATCATGCTGTGGGGATGTTTTTCAGCGGCAGTGACAGGGAGACTAGTCAGGATCGAGGGAAATATGAACGGAGCAAAGTACAGAGAGATCCTTGATTAAAACCTGCTCCAGAGCGTATATTGATGAGAAAAAAAAGAATTTAATCAATTTTCGAATACGGCTGTAATGTAACAAAATGTGAAAAAAGTCAAGGGGTCTGAATACTTTCCGAATGCACTGTAAGGACCCTTCATTGTCATTGTCGACATGCCATGAACTATGCACTGCAGACAGGGTTGTCAAGCTTTCTGATGTGAGACAATGGGTACCGTTCTAATAATGTGATACCAGTATTTGAAAGTATTTGACCCAGGTCTGCCAGTTAGAGAGATTATTTGTATTATTGCTCATCCATTCACACTAATATTACAGCCCTGTAGCCAGTCAGTACATTTAATTAAAATATAATGAAAAAATTAAAATAAACATTACAAAAATTGAAATAAATCACAATAAATAATAATAATTAGTGTTATGGACTAAATAAATTAGCAGTTAATGGTGTAAACATCAGACATCAGATGTAAAGAATTTATTATTAAATATTATTCATAGTTTTGTTTACTGGAATTCTTGTAGATAGAAGTGTAATGTGGAACGTTCATGATCCAATCAGGAGCCTTCCCAGTAGTTTAGAAGCCAATCAGCAGCCTTCCCAATAGTTCAGGAGCCAATCAGCGCTCAGTAGTCTGACAACACTACGAAGCTATCATGCTACGTAACGATGCTAGTGCAAATCTCTACTCTGTCTCTCCTCAAGTATGTTAATTTAAAAACTAACGCTTGTTTCAAATATTAAAACTAGATACATACTGTACATTAACAACCGTTGACCTCTCAAAACTCCAGTTATGTCAGGCACATAAAATAAAGAAATCAAGTAGATTTGGTCGCAGGCAAAAAAAAGGTAATGATTGTGGAGTGTCACATTTCACATGTTACTGCTGGTGCAAGGTCTCCATTAATTCATTCATTCATCCCATTCTGCTGTGTCATTTCACCACTGACCAAAAGTACTCAGGTTGAGTAGAGAGAGAGAGAGAGAGATAGATCAAGTAAACTAATAAGCTTGTAGTGTTCTCTGTGATAAAAGCATGTATATTTCGATCAATTATCAATGTTCAGTACCTTTCAATGGCTGTCAGTCCATGAAGCCACATAATATTTGGAGTGTTACCCTGTCCAGTTTTTCATGATTTACTATCCTTCCCCTAACCTGTAACCAGTGCAAGTGAAGGAGATGAGTTATTGTAGGCCTGCTCACTGTAATTTTATCGTACCTATGCTTTGTATTTCGGAGGTGCCGGTCCTCAAGCAGTATAACATTAGAAGTGCTGCTTTTTGTACCAGTCAGTATCGGCCCACTTCAACCTTTGACCTCTAACCCCTGACCCCTCACTGCCAGGGTTCGCCCAGGGGCATCTTGGGAACGGTGATATGCATCTCCATTGGCTGGTCAGGGCCCGGGGGGCGGTCCCTCCGGTAGGATACCGTCTTCTCATTGGTCGTTGGGACGTGTGACAGATCCTAATGATACAACATGCCCAGGTAGTCAGAAACACAAGTGTGTTCCTGTGTGTATCTAAAGTATTGGAGAATCTTACCTTGCCAGTGGGGTTGTATTGTTGGTCAGTGGTGCCACCCTGTGGCAAAGATCGTCTCTGCAGCAGCAGGACCAGTACAGCCAGCATCACCAAGCCAGGGAGGAATGTCAACACACACACACTGAGGAAGGTCCCCACATACCGCCTACTGGATACACACTCTGGAGACACACACACACACACAGTTGTGAGTGCTTTATCTCTACCCATTGTAGTGTACAGGGACATACAGACCCAACGCGCCAATATTTGACCCTGAAATAGTTACAAAGTACCACTGTCCACACACACACACACACACACACACACACACACACATAGGAACACTTAGGCGCACACACACACACACACACACACACAAAGAGAGATTGGGCTCATCCTCAGACAAAGAGACTAAAGTTCTACTCTGACATTTATAACTGCTGCCATGGAAACTTGGCTTCCGCAACTGGGAGTGGGAGTGTTTGGGAATACAGGGGGGAGAGGGAGAGGCGGGAGAAGAGAGAGGCATTGGGGGAGGAGGGTGAAAGATTGGAGAGAGCGACAGAGGGGAGAGTGGGACACAATGAATAGTGCTGTTGTTGTAAGTTGTACAGTGTGTGTGCGTGTGTCTCACCAGGTTGTGTGTTGAAATGTAGAAGAGTATTTCCTGAGACAAGTGCAGTGTGGAAGCGATAGTGACAGTTGTCTTTGTTATACACACACTGTCTCCATACCTGACCTACTAGAGAGAGAAAGAGAGAGAAAATTAACAGAACGAATGTCATGGAATGTCATGTGCTTCTGTCTGGTATAACCCCTGACCCCATTCTACCTGTGACATCATTGACATAACCCACTAATGGGGCGCAGGTATGGTTGCACTGCCCCGCCTCTCTCTGAGACAGACCGTGAGACAAGTGACAGTCTATACACCTCCTGATAGAGCAAGCGAGAGGGAGAGAGAGGGAGAGAGAGGGAGAGAGAGAGAGATTACCAGGGTGGTTGATGTGATGTAGTCGACTGCGTATGAAACCAGGTCGTCAGAATGCATGGCAACAGACAGTGTTAGCCCACTGACCTGAAGCCTTACCAGTGTGACTGACAGGAGCTGTGGCAGGTGGGACATCTCTCACAAACCGCTCCGGAATATTGATGGTCGTTGCACACACACCTGCCACACACACACCTGCCACGCCCACTGCATAGCAACCCGTTGTCGGACAGGCAGGTCGCTGTGGAGACTGGGCACCTGCAGCTCTCCCCTGTCCAGCCCTCCTCACACACACACTCACCAGACACACACATACCTCGCCCTGAAGGAGAAAGGGAGAGAGAGATTGTAGTCTCTACCACCAATGTGAGTAAGTGAATAAGATATAGATCGTAACATGCAAAATGTACAGTCTTGAGTTGTGTGTGTGTGTGTGTATGTGCGCACAACGTGTGTGTGTGTTACCTCCACACAGTAGTCCGTGTTGGTAGGGGCAGGAGTAGTCATCCATCTGACAGTACTGTCCATAGACTGTTCCCAGACTGTTCCTCTCACACACACACTTTCCACACACACACATTCCCCGACCGTTACAGTCCACCCCCGATCCCTCCGCACGACACTGCCGCGACCACTCCGGTCCGTGTGTGTGAGGGCGTGTGGGTGTATTCTCTGGGTCTAGGTCCGGTGTGTGTGTGTGCATGTCCGGATTGTTCAAGTCTTGATTATTATGGTCTGTATCTGAGGTGTCCTCTCCACACATTGACTGATGTGTGGTATTGTCGTGGCAATGCCGTTCCGGTCCACAGTGACAGCGACATCTTGAGTTAACCTTGATGATGGCTGACTCATTGTAACCCACAGGCCTGACGAAGACCTGGACCACGTCATTTTCATCTTCATCATCTTCAGAACAGGAGTGCAGGCCGATGGTGATGTTGAAGTAGACCTGTGTAGAAACAGAATGAGTAGAGAGTAGACTAGAGTTAGAGCGAGCAGATGGCCATTCAACCTCAATACACTATTAATATATGTATATGGAAGTACCAGCAATATGGCATAATCACACACAGCGGGGGGATGTGCCCAAACACTCTTTTCATGAGTTAGGGGTGAATCCTAACTTACTTCAATGGGAGACTATGAGAAATTCAGACTTCAGATTCCTTAGATTGTAAATGCTGAAATAATATACCCGATAAAGGAGCTTTTCATAAACAATAACAACAGGTCAGCTGATAATCAAATGACAAGTTAATGTGTTGAGTCATAATCTACTCAGATCAGATTATTCACTAATAGGCCTACCTCTGTAAGAAATGCACACGCACACAGACAGACCCACCGCCACTTGACATGTGCGTGTGTGAGTGTGTGTGCATGCATGCGTGCGTGATTGTGTGTGTGTGTGTGTACCGTCTGGTTGGGCTGGATGTTGGAGCAGCTTCGGTTGTCGTGGGATACAGATCCTTCCGGACAGAGAGGAGAGACACTGACCAGGAAACGACTGAACGCTCTGTCCTCCACTGACACAGACACCTGGACAACTGACAACAACCTCTAGAGGAGAGAAAGATGGAGAGAGTGGTGGAAAGAGAGAAAGAGAGGGTGAGAGAGATGGAGTGAGAGATGGGGAGAGAGTGGTGGAAAGAGAGAGAGAGAGAGAGATGGGCAATGAGGCAAGAAGAGGAGGAGAGCAGCAGAAAGAGGAATGACAGAGAGGGAGAGAGAAGGAGAGGGGGTGTGTGTGTGTGAGGGAGAGATAAAGAGAGAGATAAAGAGGGAGAGAGAGAACAGGTTGTCACATGTCCTCAAAAAACCTCCATTGCTCTCTAGTCCTCTGATCAACAGAGAGGCTGTTGGGAAAAAAGGTGGCGGGTCTAAAAATAGTGTCTTTGTATTTGTCTGTGATTAGACTGTGTTACCGTGGAGAATGGACAGCCTTAATAATGCCAGGCTCTGTTCTGTAGATTCTCTGTGGTTGTGTGTGTGTGTGTGTGTGTGTGTGTGTGTGTGTGTGTGTGTGTGTGTGTCTCCTTGTGTGTGTAAGTGTGTGTGTGTGTAAGTGTTTGTGTGTGTACAGACAGTGTGCAGATGAGTTGGCATATTCCCGTACAGAACAATGGTTTGTCCTGTGCCCCGGGGTGAGATAGATTATACTGGGCCATGCCAAACCTTCACCCTCCCCTTACTCCTCCATCCACCCAACAACATCCTGCTCCCACCAGTGTTTTTTTGTTTGTGTGTGTGTGTGTTACCTTGTATGCGTCCACCACCACGTCTATAAGGTTGGGAGCCTGGAACAGAAGTTTGGAGCCTGGTAGCAAACTGACCAACTCCTAGAAAGAGAGAGAGAGAGAGAGAGAGATACATAGAGATAGACATATGGAGAGACATAGAGAGAGACATAGAGAGAGACATAGGGAGAGACATAGGGAGAGACATAGAGAGAGACATAGGTAGAGACATAGGGAGAGACAGAGAGAAACATAGGGAGAGACATAGGGAGAGACATAGAGAGAGACATAGGGAGAGACATAGGGAGAGACATAGAGAGAGACATAGGGAGAGACATAGAGAGAGACATAGAGAGAGACATAGAGAGAGACATAGGGAGAGACAGAGACATGTTAATTCCAGGGCCAGAGAGAAAGGGACACAGAGTCTGGGAAACTCAGTTTGAGACAATGTTAATTAACGGGCGTGCGATGGGTTTGTGTGTGTTAGAGATCAGCAAAGAGAGAGTTGTGTGTGTAGAGAGATTACCTCATACCACTGATATTGTAATTGTTCCACAGCAAAGAGAGGATATATGTGGTTCTCTAGAAGCTTCTCGGCCAGCAGGCCTAAACTGGGATGGTCCTAACAGAAACAGATAGACAAGCCATGTTGATGTTCTCCTAAACTGGGATGGTCCTAACAGAAACAGATAGACAAGCCATGTTGATGTTCTCCGTGTGGATGTGTGTGTTCACCATGTGTTCATAGGTGTTTATAAGTATTTGTGCTTGTTTGTGTGTTTGCATGCACGAGTGTGTGTTCTTCACGTGCATATAGGTGTGTGCGCACATGCCTGTGTGAGTATGTGTGTGTGTATAGGTGTATATTGATGTGCGTGTTCTCCGGTATGTGTGTCTCACCATGGTAGTACTCTCCATATAGACGTTGTTTTCCAGATGGCAGAGGCCGTCGTGGGGTGTGACTATACCAGCCAGTCTGCTGTCCAACGCCAGGTGAGAAGGCTGGTCAGTCATCAACAACAACAGACGCTTGGCCTCTCCACGCCAACCCACCTCACCCTGACGGAGAGAAAGAGAGGAGGGGACAAAGAAGGGGGAGAGAAAAAGAGAGATGGTAGAGGGCAGGTGGAGGAAGGATAAAGCAAGAGAGAGGGAGAGTGAGAGAGAGAAAGAAAGAAAGAAAGAAAGAAGGAAAGAAAGAAAGAAACAAAGAAACAAAGAAAGGGGAGCATCATACTGGGTTTTTATCTCATTGTCTATTTACTCATTTCCTGATCAGTCAGGATAAGTCAATTCCTTCTAAGCTACTGGAAAGAAAGGCTCCATAAAAAGCGTAGCCTGCCATTCCACACCGATGGTGTCACCCACTGTATGAGCTACTGGTAAAGGGCTGGACAGGGGAGAGCTGCAGGTGCCCAGTCTTCACAGCGACCTGCCTGTCCGACAACGGGTTGCTATGCAGCGGGCGTGGCAGGTGTGTGTGTGGCAGGTGTGTGTGCAAGAAAGTGAGGAGAGGACGGAGTGAGTGTGTGTACCCCCTGCAATCCCCCTAAAGGTTCCTATTTCACATTGATGGCTTCACCCACTGTGTGTGTGTGTGTGTGTGTGTGTGTGTGTGTGTGTGTGTGTGTGTGTGCCAGTAGATGCCAGCAGCACTACTCATTGCTGACCCAGCATGCCACCATACTCCCTGACACATACACTCTCTCACACACACAAACACACAAACAACCCCACACACACACAATTGCCATAACGCACACCTGCACAGACACGCACATGCACGCACCCACTCACACACACCCCTCTTCAGTGAGTGACATCATCGCAAAGGTATGGGATGCCTGCTCGAAAGGGGGTCTGAGTCATAGCATGCAAGGGGCACCAACACACACACACCGACACAGACACACATGCAGTACCTACCTGGCAGACAGTAGCTTGCAGCATAGCGTCTAACCCTCCCTCTGGTGTGTCCATGTTGCCTGATATCCTCTCTGTCTTGATGATGCGTGTAAACTCTGACATGTTCGCTGTCATACTAAGAACATGGTGGAAGCCATGGGCTGGTCGACATTTCACCTCATAGTCACTACGAGAGATGGGGATGGTGGGGGGGGGGGGGGGGGGGGGGGAGTCACTCATCATTGAAAGAATGAAGATACCGGTAGTCCAGCAACTTGAAAGGGTTCTATCAGTGAGTTGGTGTGTCTGAGTTGGTGTGTCTGTGTGTGTCCTCCACCCTACCTGCAGGGGTTATCTATCTTAGAGGGGTGTACGTTGATGTAGGGGGAGACAGGTTTGTCAACGAAGGAGCCGAACCCCAGACGCAGATCACTGGAATGTTCTCTCATACGGTGGGACAAGGCCACGCCCACTGTCTTCAGCTGCACGAATAGGGAAACATCAGGGAGATTTACATACTGTACACCCAACCAACCAAGGTAAACACTTACCTAGCCCAGGTAATAAAACAAATGTCTTCATACATCAATCTATTTCAGCTGAAATCTTATCAAAGTTTATTTCGAGAATTAAAAGTGCTAAGAGTTATACTGTAAAAACATTGTACTGTAGGTTACATAGAGAGGTAGAGAGGTAGAGAGGTAGCTAGTCACTCACCTGGTCCAGAGGTAACTAGATTACATAGAGGTAACTAGGTTACATAGAGAGGTAAAACATTGTACTGTAGGTTACATTGATAGGTAGAGAGGTAGAGAGGTAGATGGGTAGAGAGGTAGATGGGTAGAGAGGTAACCATTCACTCACCTGGTCCAGGTTTTCCTGCATGGAGGCTGATACGTCCACCAGGTAGTACAGATCAACGGGATACCTCTCTAGCTGTTGTACTGCTACTATCACACTGGCCTCAGCACCTGCACACAGTTTCATGTTTATTTGGAATAAAACAATCATTGGAAATATCACTCACCAGAGTGCTTGCAATAAAAGCAGAAATAAAGCTCAGGATAGGGCTGTTGCGGTGACCGTATTACCGCCACACCGGCAGTCATGAGTCATGACCGCAATAAATTCCACGTGACCATTTAGTCATGGTAACCACTCTGACTTGCCTAGTTAAATAAAGGTTTAAAAAAAAAAATGCTTTGGTAGTACCCAACTGGCTAATGACCATCAGGTCCTAATGGCCTGGTACCCTCTAACCACTCTGACATCAAAATCACATCACTGTGATGACCTATTTGAAGAAAGAAGTTCAACAGCAGGTTGAAACTGAGTGTAAAACATGTTCATTATGTATGTTGTTTCAAAGCCTAACAAAACCAAATGGACAGCGCTTTCTAAGGTGATGATTCATTCATTCAAAACACTCATATGCATATTAGAGTTTATGCATATGCATAGGCTTATAAGCCCAAGCCCGAAAAAAAAAACCTGAATTAAAATGATGATTGTGCCTTTATACAATACAAAGCATACCACATAGCCTTCCACATATTACGCATGCCAGAAAAACATAAAACAAAACTGATTTAAGATGTCTTTGGTACATAATTGGTCTAGCCTACCCTCCAAAATTAAACAAATTCAAATTAGAGTAATCGCCTTTGAATGTGGACTGTGTTATTATGCATATTGGATGGACTGATTACCTTATGCTACATTCCAAAATGTATATCCATGAGTCTGGCAGAGAACGTATAGCCCTAGGCGATGCTGATGCTGTTGTTTCGATGATTGTGCAGGGCGGCTTACAGGCAGCCTACAATTATAGTGAATTTGTATTTGATTTTGAATAGCCTAGTAATAGGGAATTGTTTATATGTTCATAATTAACTGGTTGGCACATTACCTTTAGCTACAGAATATCTCACCACCGTGCGTTTCCATCTCCTCCTCTCTACTTCATTCCTTTCTCAACCGTGCAGAGTGGCTGTCAACAGTTCCGTGAAATATGTTAAGTTGCAAAAACATGCCACTATCGATCAGCGGTGTAAAGTACTTAAGTAAAAATACTTTAAAGTACTACTTAAGTAGTTTTTTGGGGTATCTGTACTTTAGTTTACTATTTATATTTTTGCCAACTTTTACTTTTACTTAACTACATTCCTAAAGAAAATTATGTACGTTTTACTCCATACATTTTCCCTGACACCCAAAACGATTTGTTACATTTTAACTGGAAAATTGTCCAATTCACACACTTATCAAGAGAACATCCCTGGTCATCCCTACTGCCTCACTAAACACAAATGCTTTGTTTGTAAATTATGTCTGAGTGTTGGAGTGTGCCCCTGGCTATCTGTCAATTAAACAAATAAAAATAACATTTGCTTAATATAAGGAATTTGGAATGGTTTATACTTTTACTTTTGATACTTAAGTACATTTGAGCAATTCCATTTACTTTTGATACTTAAGTATCAAGCTTCTTGTTCAGTGTATGTACAACATCCAGCAAATAACTCGTAAAGCTGACATACATCAAGACGTACAGTAAAACAGGACTATGTGCAGTCAGCCATTCAGTCATTCAGTGGCAGCTATAGTCTGCCCCTCACCTGGTCTGAGTGTGATTGTGATCTCTCCAGGTGACACCTGAGTGCTGCTGGTCTTAGCGTTGACCTCCACCATGACCTCTGGATGCTCTATGAACTCGAGGCCACACCCCCTCCTTGCCAGGGTCCCTACCAGGTTGCAGCGGTCTCCCACCTCCGCTCCATCCAGGAAACCC